>CAUYLG010038837.1:0-23900 GCA_963573385.1 Cacajao melanocephalus
GATCAGGAGTTCGAGATCAACCTGGCCAACATGGTGAAACCCCATCTCTACAAAAAAATACAAAAATCAGCTGGACATGATGGCAGGTACCTGTAATCCCAGCTACTCAGGAGGCTGAGGCAGGAGAATTGCTTGAACCCAAGAAGCAGAGGTTGCAGTGAGCTGAGATGGCGCCATCGCATGCCAGCCTGAGTGAGAGAGTGAAACTCTGTCTTAAAAAAAAAAAAAAGAAAAGAAATGAAAACTGAGGACAAAGATAGTGTCAATAGTAAGAACTGAAATATCAAAGAACAAAACAAACACTGATAAAATATCTAATTCCTAGCATAGAGAAAACTTTGAAATGATTTTAATGAACACAGAAGAAAGAGCCTCAAAAAATGAGAAAATAATAGATGTGCAAGAAGAAGAAAATTTTTTAAAATGTATATCCTAGAAGTAGAGAACCTAAGTAGCAGATGTATTCAAAGATTAAATACACAAGTATACCTCTGAAATGAAGAGACATCTGAATTCACAGATTTAAAGAGTATATAGATATATTTTGGCAAAATTTGATACAGAAGGCTGACTCCAAGTCCTAGACTAAGCTTTAGAACTCCAAAGAATATCATTCTCCATATGTCCAGGCAGAAAAACCCTATTGCTCACAAAAACAGAAAAACTCAGGCTAACCTCAGACTTCTCAACAGCAACACTGATTCTTAGAAGATGAAGCAAATACCTGGATGTCTTGAGGGAAAGAAAGTGTATGTCCCAAGAACCTTACACCTGCCAAAATGTCATTCAGAGATAAAGACAACAGGCAAACCACCACAAACAGAAAGGTGTTCAGCAAACACAGCACCATGAACCCTTCTTGGGAAAACTACTGGAAAACAACATCCAGCCAATTAAGATATGAGTTAAACTCAGGAATGCTAACACTACTAAAAGTGCTAGCAGTGAGCAGAGAATTCAATTATATATGAAACTGACATCACAATTACCCAGTTACGGTTAGAGAGGAATATAGAAATGTTTTGAGCAACGGACAATGTGAAAACAATATTGCAACTAACAAAAATCGGGAGGTGAGTAGGAGAGAACTATGAGAGTGCTACTGTCCTCATTTACACAGTAGGGAGGTAATGACTGTCGCCAGACTGTACAAGATTCTTGATCTAAGGATCTCACCTAAGCAACCTCAGATTACATCACCCATTCACTTCAGCTTTGCTTAGAGATTATGCAAAATCTCATCATTGTGTTTATGTCCCAGTTCCTGTTTCTTGGACTTGGTAAGGCAAAGGGTATCATAAGGCAAATGTATCTTCAGGATTTTTTAAGAAAAGGGAGATGACATATCTTTAACTTTTTACTGATTATATCCAGATTCTTTTTTTTTTTAAGACAGTGTCTCACTCTGTCACACGGGCTGGAGTGTAGTGGCAAGATCATGGCTCACTGCAACCTCAAACTCCTAGGCTCAAGTGATCCTCCCACCCCAGCCTCCTGAGTAGCTGGGACCACAGACATGCACCATTACATCCAGCTAATTTTTAATTTTTTTGTAGAGATGGGGGTCTCACTACATTGCCCAAGGTTGGTTTAAACTTCTGGGCTCAAGCAATCCTTCTGCATCAGCCTCCCAAAGTGCTGAGATTACAGGCATAAGCCACTAACCCCAGCCTATATCCAGATTCTTAGTTCAAGAATCAAAATTGTTTCTAATTCATTAACATCTAAGATTTCTACAGCATGTCTCTTTCAAACAGACTAATGTATAAATCATTTAAAAAATACATCCGCTCTAAGGATAGTAGCTACATGGCGTTTTATTTCATATTTCATTATTTACCCTGCATATTCACGAAAATGCTATGGAATTCTCAGGACAAGATTTTTATTCATCAAATGGTCTTTCTTGGGGGAGCTTGTTGCATTCATTGCTCGTCTGTCCCCCATCTACCCCTCTTGTGGGTAGGCACTGAGCCGTATGACTCCTCCCCTTGGCTGTGGATGACTAGATTATTAGTAGACACTGGATCAGAGAGAGGCCCAAACATCAGCTGCCCAACAACTTTTTATCCAGTTTTGGAAAAGATTAACTGGGCCAATTAGGTTTTTACTCTTAAGAATCTAAAGTTAGAGATACATATAAAAGTCCCCGTCGGTAGCAGAAATGCACATCAAAAGATAACGTTGGGCTAGGCCAGGTGCAGGCATCAGAGAACCATGTGTATACCCAAGTCCCAAGGGACAGAGTGTCAGAGGAAGCCAGATGGGAGGGAAGAGAATGGGACATCCCTGGAAACTAAGCTGCAGTTCCTGGAGCAGCCTGGAATTCTGTACTTCCTGAGGCCTGGCTCTCCAGGATTTCCTGAGTTCCTGTACCCCTTCTTTCTATCTAGTTTGATTGGGTTACTGAAAAGTATAAGTGGATTTCTGTTCTTCAGAAACAAAAGATCCTTCATTAGAATGGAGAAGGAATTTTTACCGAAATAATACCTCAGTTGTATCATTTGGAATGGAATCTGTCAGTGCCCTACCCATACCTCCTTGGCACTCGCCGCTACAAATCAGATGTGATTACTAGAAGCATCAGAATGCATGTGTTAATGTACCTGAAAGCAGCTGTCAACCAGTGATGACAGAGAGGTGGTAGGTAAATACCCCAGCTTCCTCATCCCTTGGCTGGTATATCTCTGCAGCACATCCCACACTACCTTTTAGAATTCCCAGTGGATTGAGAATTGGCTGCCCACACTGGTAACTGGCTTGATATTGCACCTTTTATTAGCCTCACTCCCCTACCAGTGATTCCTGGGATCACCTTCCAAATAAATTACTCGCCTTTAAATTTTTCTTGCAGAGTCTCTCTTTTGGGTGGGGAGTTCTAAACAAAAGAGAATCTATGATCCATACTTTTACGCTAAAAAAAAAATTTTGTCTTGAGTCACCGATCACTTTCATCTAAAGATAACAGAGAAAGATTCTAAATAGAACAGTATCCTGAAAAGACAAACATGTTCAGACAGAATATATTTTTTTCTCAAGAAAATCAGTTATTAACTGGATCATCTTCTTATACAAACACAGTGGAATTTGTATGCACACATACTATGCCAAAGTACTTCTTCCTTTAAAATATGTAAAAAAAGACAACTTAGATTAGCTCTTGTAGCAGAGGTCAGAACTACCAACTGCCTCATAAATAAATATGCCTTCAAAATGTCTTTTTGGCCTGTGCTTATATTTTAGGAAGAAGGATGTGACTTATGACCTTTACCAAGCTCTATAAAAATGAGTCATTTTATAATGATACTCTATTGTGTTTACACATATATTACATGGGCTCTCTTTTTACAATTTTAAACAGCTGCATATTGTGATAATTCAACCAAAGATTGTGATAGTACTATATGTCATATGCCAAGTTGGCTGTATATTCAAAAGAGATATAGAAGGTATGTCTCTTCCCTTCCTTTATCTCACCATCGCTAGCAAGATGAAAAACATTCCTCATATGTATTGGATTTGTTGGGATTTGGAGGTGATTAGAGGGAGGACAGCAAGGAAAATATTTCAAACTTAAGCTCTTCTTGGTTTTGGATCTAGATTACACAATATTTCTCCTTCCCGAATAAAATATACTAAGAGCACTGAGAATTTACCCATATGCTTCACTGGCTATTAAATTTGTATACAGAAAAAGCAACTAAGCCACAAGATCAGCATTCAGCCACAGTATCCACAGTTGAGAACTAGGTGGGCAAAAATCAAAGGAAGAAATGAAGAGAAACAAATGAATGTTGACCCATTAATGAGGCTAACAATATTTACTGGGCATCTGCAATATGCAAAGCATCACCTTCAAGGGGCCAAAAGTGGTACAGAGATCAAAGATACCTAAACTAAGCCCTCTACAACCTTACATCTAACTAGGGCAAATAGCTCAAGGACCTAAATAACTCTAAAACAAGGCAGAGAGGGATTGGAATCAGAGATACTGACAAAACGGTATGAACTTTCAAAGGAAGGAATGCTTACTGCTCAGCACGAGAGATAAGGAAAGCTTCAAGTTGAATGTAGTCCTCGAAACTACAGGAAGAGTTACAGAAGGTTGGCTGGGCTCAACATCTTTTCACCAGCTGCTGCCACATACAGAAAATGAACTGGATCACTCTTGGTATTTAGATATAGAAGTTAACCAAGAAATGTATTGGATCCTACTTGCATTTTCCTTAAACTCTTTTTTTTTAAGATAGAGTCTTGCTCTGTCACCAGGCACCAGGCTGGAGTGCAGTGGTGCAATCTCGGCTCACTGCAACCTCCGCCTCCTGGGTTCAAGCAATTCTCCTGCCTCAGCCTCCCTAGTAGCTGGGACTACAGGCGCATGCCACCATGCCCAGCTAATTTTTGTATTTTAGTAGAGACGGGGTTTCACTATGTTGGCCAGGATAGTCTCGATCTCCTGACCTTGTGATCCGCCCTCCTTGGCCTCCCAAAATGCTGGGATTACAGGCGTGAGCCACCACACCCGGCCTCTTTAAACTCTTAAAACAAACTAATTGAACCACAGTCTATGTTAACTCAAGTTCACCTGAAGTATTATTAAACAAATTCACTTAGTATTCCCATCAAGAATAATATTAGACCAATTGGTGACCTCAAAAATTAGACAGTTATTTTATTTATTTATTTATTTATTTTTGAGACAGGGTTTCACTCTGTCATCCAGGTTGGAGTGCAGTGGCACGATCTCAGCTCACTGCAATCTCCACCTCCTGGGTTCATTCTATTCTCGTGCCTTAGTCTCCAAAGTAGCTGGGATTACAGGCATGTGCCACCATGCCTGGCTCATTGTTTTGTATTTTTAGTAGAGATGGGGTTTCACCATGTTGGCCAGGCTGGTCTAGAACTTCTGACCTCAAGTGACCCGCCCGCCTCAGCCTCCCAAAGTGCTGAGATTACATGTGTGAGCCACCACACCCGGCCTAGGTAGTTATTAAGTAACCACTGCCCCTATAGCATTGCTGGCTACCAAGTGAAGATAGAGTCTGTGCCCTTTAAGAACAAGTACCCAAGGAAAGGATAACAGAACATATCCAGCTACACACTAGAATCACATCACGACACTTCAGGGAAAAGACTGACATGAAACAGAACTGGGAATTGTCTCAAGGACAGCAAATATCACATACCCCAGAATATTCTAGTGATGTCAAAAACGACCTTACAAAATAATCTGGGTCGTGATGGACAGAAAGGGAGATGGCTGAGTGCTGGCCGTGGCCCTAGCTATTTGACTTTCTTCCCCAGCTCATCTTTATCCCAGGAGATCCTGCTCTATGGTGTGAGAATTCTCCCTCTCCACTTGGGCTGTGGGCAAACCGTTGTGAGCTAGATTTTTCTGGGCGCTGTGAGTCATAATGTCTCTGATGTCCTCTGATTAATTTTGGTTGCTATCTGTGGCTGCAGAACTTGGATGAGGAAAGGCATCTCAATAGTAAACAAACATAACTTGGGGGCCACAGGAAGGCACTTAGAGAAAGTGAATTTAAAAGCCAGCTAAATGATGTCTGAAAGTAAAGGCCCTACCTCTTTTTTTATAATGTTTGTAGACCAATAAGTTGTAAAGCTGTAAGCAGTTTTGAAGATTAAGATACAGGATGTAAATAGACATGAACGTACATATGGGATTTCTGTACATACGCGAAAACTGGTTATTTCACTTTCGGGGAATAGCTTTAATTTAATTTGAAATTGTATTAAGTGGTGGAAATGCAAAATAGTGCAGCCACTGTAGAAAACTGTTTCTCAAAAAGTTAAACAGAGAAAATCACTTTAGGACCCAGGATTTCCACTCCTAGGTACATACTCAAGGGCACTGAAAACATATGTTGACACAAAAACTTGTACACAAGTGTTTATAGCAGCATTATTCATAATAGCCAGAAAGCAGAAACAACACAAATGACCATCAGCTGACGAAAAAGTAAAGAAAATGTGGTATATCCCTACAATGCAATACTATTCAGACATAAAAAGGAATAAGATACTGATAAATGCTACCACCTCGATGAGCCTTGAAAACATTATGCCAAGTGAAAGAAGCCAGACACAAAAAACCACAGGTTACATGATTCCAGTGAGATGAAATGTCCAGAATAGGCAAATCCACAAACACGTAAAGGAGATAAGTAGTTCCCAGCAGCTGAGGAATGCGAGTAATCGGGGCTGATTTCTAACGTGCACAGGGTTTGCTTTGGGGCTGATAGACGTGCTCTGGGATTAGACAGTGGGATGGTTGCACAACTTTGTGGTTTTACTAAAATCCACAGGATTGTACATGTTAAAGTGATGAATTTTATGGTGTACTAAACTATATCTCAATTTAAAAATGTATGTAGTACCTTTATTTACCAAGCACTGTGTGATAGTCAGAAGAAAACATGAAAACAACCGCCCTGCCACTAAGGAGCTTACTACCAGGTAGGGAGAGACGTGCAAATAAGCAGATATAAATAGGCAAGCATAGAGGTGCTTGGATGGGCATTTGTGTGGCATACAGCAGAGAGAGCTAGAGGTCTGGATAGGGTCCATAGGGAAGTTTCACCTGAGCCGAGTCTCCAGCTAAACTTAAAAAAAAAAAAAATTAATAATCCTTTGGTCTTCTTTTTTGTAATATTAAGCAGGAAGAGAGGAAGGCCAGGGCCTTAATCTAACACTACCCTCTAATTATACCCCAACCTTAGGAAAGTCATTTACTTCTCTGGGCCTCAGTCTCTTACTTCCTACAAAAATGGGGTGTTGGCTGAGCATAGTGGTTCACACCTATAATCCCAGTACTTTGGAAGGCTGAGGTGAGTGGGTCATTTGAGGTCAGGAGTTCAAGACTAGCTTAGCCAGCATGGCAAAACCCCATCTCTACTAAAAATACAAAATTATTAGCCAGGCGTGGTGGTGCACACCTGTAATCCTAGCTACTCAGGAGGCTGAGGCACAGAGAATCACTGGAACCCGGGAGGCAGAGGCTGCGGTGAGCCAAGATTGCGCCAGTGTACTCCAGCCTGGGCAACAGAGCAAGACTCTGTCAAATAAATAAATTAATAAATAACAATGATAAATAAGGTGTTGACATCAAAGGTTTATTTCTACCTTTGAGAAGCATCTAGAATCCTCGTGCATATCATATCATAGTCTATCTAAAATCCTGATGTATTTAAATGTGAAGGTCTCATAAACCTGATTGTGCAAAGGGTCTCTCTAGTGCATTCTGGGCGTGCTGCTTTCTGAGGCTGAGAAAAGAATCTTCCTGCTGGCTACCTCTACACACCCTAACAAACAGCACACAGACTATGCTGCTTTCCTGTTGGCAGCCTTCATCTTCCATCCCAGGGACCGAACCACCCTTCTGCTGTCCACCTATTCACCTTATATTACCTTCCTACTGGCAGCCTTCAGCATGTAGCCCATAGACAACTCAAGCCTGTGTTGGCTACCTGTCCACCCTAGTGAGTAACACACAAACCATATTCCCTTTCTTTTTTTTTTTTTTTTTTTGAGATGGAGTCTCACTCTGTCATCCAGGCTGGAGTGCAGTGGAATGATCTTAGCTCACTGCAACCTCCACCTGCCAGGTTCAAGCAATTCTCCAGCCTCAGCCTCCTGAGTACCTGGAACTATAGGCCCTCGCCACCACATCCAGCTAATTTTTCTATTTTTAGTAGAGATGGGGTTTCAGTATATTGGCCAGGCTGGTCTCGAACTCCTGACCTTGTGATCTGCCCACTTCAGCCTCCCAAAGTGCAGGGATTACAGGCATGAGCCACCATGCCCAGCCCCCCACACAATCCATATTCCGTTTCTGTTAGAGGAGTTGTCTTACACCCAGGGCCATCACATGTCCACGGCTAATTTGCCAAGTTAACAAGTGTCTATTCATAATCATCAGCACTGGGTCATGTCCCAGAATCATTAGGCTCAAAGGGCGGGAAGTCAGGGATTTCTATGAAAGTAAGCCACTGTTAGTAAGATTCAAATGTGTTTAAGCCTGGATTAAAACAATGCCAAACAATAAACTTCAACAGACTGCTTTACCCTCTGACTTTAAATAAGATTCATTTTGAAGTGCATTTAATTAAAATGAATGGGACATTGCAGCATACTTAGTTACTCAAGGAAGTAATTTATATGGGAACATTTCATGTGAAAATATTTACTTGCCGACATTCCTAGAGCTAAAAATAAAATAAAGAAACAAAACACAAAGCAACCATCAATAAAACAAAAAAAGCTGGACAAAGCAGATTCAGCCAGTGGAACTAGGTGAAAAATGTCTTACCTCTACTTTTTTCTTTCCACTCACAGATCATTGGGTTATTTTCCTCTTACTCATATTTTGGGTAAATCCTATCTATGTTCCAGCTCACATCGCAAATCCTACTTTCTCCTTCCCTTCAGTGATATTTCTTTCCTTTGAAAACTGATTGTATTTGTTATCTAGACAATTATTCAACTTCACACACATTTGGGTGAGAAGATGAGGGGGACCTATTTATTGAGCTCCTACTAAATCATAGAAATTTTTAAATATGTATTTTCTCGTAGGGCTCCTAATACTGCTGCAATGTGGGTAGTATTATCCACATTTTATATACGAGAAAACTAAGGCTCAGAGATATTAAGTAACTTGCCCAGGTCACAGAACCGCAAAGAGCAGAGCTGGACTTTGAATTTGGCAGCAAGGTCTGACCAGACTTTGAATTTGGCAGCGAGGTCTGACCCCACAGCCCTGAATTTGCAGCCACTTTGTTCTGCAGCTTCTCCTGCCCTCAGCTACTCAAAGGCAGGGGGACAATTTAATGCCGAATTGTATTCTTTTAACATTGTGATTTGATTTCTGCGAACATTCACTCATTCATTTACTCATCACTCACAGCTTTTTTTTCGATGTCAGGTACTATCATGGAATAAAAACATGAACACAGCTCTCTCCTTGCCCAGAGAGGACCTCGGTGTATGAAAAGGGAGAAGCTTATAAACAGGCAACTCGAACAAAGATGTGCAGAGGATGCCATGAAAACACAGCGGAGGACGAGGCAAGAGGTAAGATCAGGACTTCCAGAGGAGGAAAAGCTTAACCTGCATCCTGCTGGGCCTCAGAAGAACCGGGGAGGCCGTGCCAGGCAGCAGAATTGCACGTACAAAGAGAGCCCCGTGTGAAAGGGTCCTTCAAACATCTGTGACAAAGAAGACTAATGTGGGCGTTTGGGGGTTAAGAGTGAGACGTGATTGAAAGGCTTGACTGTCAAGGGCTTGAAACACATGATTCTGGGAAATATGATTAAACTAATGGCATAAGAAGCCTAGGGAATTGAACAGGGGTTATTGGTAACTATAAATCAAAGAAAAAATGCAAACTATCTAATGCTTTCCCAAAGAGCTGAAACCTCAAATCCCTCTCTGTTCATGCCCTTGCAAGATGTACCAGTAACTGGCCACCACCTATCACCTCCACCCTCAGGAGAATAAAAGTCAAAGTAAGACTGCTGTGTAGGGGGAACCATATCCCGTCAACAAACTGGATGTGGCCCTGGGGACCCAGCATGCTGGGGGAATGGAAGGCCACAGTGCAGTACATCTTGCCAGCAGCAGTCGCCCGTCACTACTTTGCCTCTCGAAGTAACCTCGTCAAAGCCATCAGTCAGAGAGCAGGTCTGAGGGCAGGATCCTGATGCTGGTTCTTACCAACTTTCCCAGGATATATTTTTCATAACTAGCTCAAACACTTCTCTCAAATTTAAGAGAGGGCCTTCACACCTGAGTTCCAGGCTTTGCAAGGATTTAAAACCTTTTCCCCAACACAGCCTCTCAATGTCATTAGGAAGACGCTATAGAAAAGCTCCACAGTGGCCGGGCGTGGTAGCTCATGCCTGTAATCCAAGCACTTTGGGAGGCTGAGGCGGGTGGATCACGAGGTCAGGAGATCGAGACCATCCTGCCTAACACAGTGAAACCCCGTCTCTACCAAAAATACAAAAAAATTAGCCAGGCATGGTGGCGGGTGCCTGTAGTCCCAGCTACTCAGGAGGCTGAGGCAGGGGAATCACTTGAACTCAGGAGGCGGAGGTTGCAGTGACCCAAGATCACTGCACTCCAGCCTGGGCGACAGAGCAAGACTTCATCTCAAAAAGAAAAAGAGAAGGGCCAGATGCGGTGGCTCATGCCTGTAAACAGCACTTGAGAGGCTGAGGCGGGCAGATAACAAGGTCAGGAGTTCCAGACCAGCCTGGCCAACATGGTGCAACCCTGTCTCTACTAGAAAAAAAAATACAAAAATTAGCCGGGTATGGTGGCGCACACCTGTAGTCCCAGCTACTCAGGAGGCTGAGGCAGGAGAATCGCTTGAACCGGGAGGCGGAGGTTGCAGTGAGCCAAGATTGTGCCGCTGCACTCCAGCCTTGGCAACAGAGTGAGACTCTGTCTCAAGAAAAAAAAAAAGAAGAAAAAGAAAAAACAAAAAGCTCTACAGCATCTTGAAGAATATGCTGTCTTCACACTGTTGACAACAAAGCTATTTGTGGCATTTGGCCTACTATACCCAAGACGCTTCCCCACTATACCCAAGACGCTTCCCCTAGCCCTCTGACATACAGGTCTGGGGTTGTGGATTAGTAAGTGGGGTAAGAAGGGAACATTAAAAGAAAAAAATTACAGTGTTCTATGTTCTGCTTAGTTTTGAAAACAGGTCGCTACTGCTTTAAGAAACAATAATGTACCCAGGAGTTTCTCTCGGTTATGTGATAATCTGAGTATCTGGGTCTTGGGAGACCATCCCAAGTGAAGACAAGCCCTGGGTGTGCTGCATCTAACAGAAAGGTCCCAGCAGGTGCCTGAATCAGAGAAGAACCACCGTTCTATCTGCTGGGATATGAACTGCTTCTCCAGGGAGGGGACTGCCAAGTCTCCTTTGGTCCCTGCTTTCCAGTCGAAAACATTCTGCTTTGGGATTTGGACTCAGCTGACAACATAATCACTGAATCCTCTCCAGATATCCCTGGGGCTTTTGATAATAGTGCCAGACTCTTCTTGTTTGTTTGTCAAGAAGGTAATTGCCCTGAATATGTTCTTCCATTTGTACAAGACCCAAACACTCCAAAGGACAGAAAGAAACATAGGTTCAAAAACTTCACTCTAGCTGGGCACAGTGGCTCACACCTGTAATCCCAGCACTTTGGGAGGTAGAGATGGGCAGATCACCTGAGGTCAGGAGTTCAAGACCAGCCTGACCAACATGGAGAAATCCTGTCTCTACTAAAAATACAAAATTAGCCGGGCATGGTGACACATGCCTGTAATCCTAGCTACTGGGGAGGCTGAGGCAGGAGAATCACTTGAACCCAGGAGGTGGAGGTTGTGGTGAGCCGAGATCATGCCATTGAACTCCAGTCTGGGCAATAAAAGCCAAACTCTGTCTCGGGGAAAAAAAAAAAAACTTCACTCTAATTGCCTACAGTAGAGTAAAAGAACATTCCATACAGATAGCTTGTATTTACAAGCTAAAGGAAGGAAATCTTTGCTAATTTTCCTGGCAACAACAATTTACTTTATGGGAGTCTTCAAATTTGAGCTGCTGAAGTACATAATTAGCAATATTATTTATAAACTTTAGGTGTGCCAGCATTCAGCATACCTCATGAATGACCCACCCTTACGCTCCTCGGGCTGAGGCAGAATGGTATCATGGATGAGACCATGAACCTGGGTGTCAGGCAGATCTGGGCCCAAATTGCGTACTTTAGTGACCTTTGGCAGGTCTCCTAACCACATATGCCCCAGTTTCCTTCTCTGCAAAATGAAATAAAAGTAATTCCTGCTTTGTTGAGTTATTGAGAATATCGAACATGGAAAAATCATAAAACACTTGGCACAGGCCAGGTGTGGTGGCTTGCACCTGTAATCTCAACACTTTGGGAGGCCGAAGCAGGAAGACTGTTAGCGATCAGGAGTTTGAAACCAGCCTAGACAATTCTGTCTCTATAAAAAAAAAAAAAAAAAAATCAAAGAATTAGCCAGAAATGGTAGCATGGCCTGTGGTCCCAGCTACATGGGAGGCTGAGGCAAGAGGATCACTTGAGCTCAAGCAGTGAAGGCTGCAGTAAGCCCTGTTCATACCACTCCACTCCAGCCAGAGAGACGGAGGCAGAGCCTGTCTCTAAAACAAAGCAAAACCATAAAAGAAGCTTATCACAATGTTTGAGATGTAGTAGGCCCCCAATAAATGACAGCCATTCTTCCAGAACAGTGCTACACCTACAATCAGAAGCTGCAGAGGCTGTTTTGTATGTTCACTGATCTATTTCACTGATATATGTTCACTGATATATTTTTGCAGAAGCTATTTTATATGTTCACAGATCTGTTTCACTGATATACGTTCACTGACATATTTTTGCAGAAGCTGTTTTGTATGTTCACTGATATATTTGTTTTGTCCACTTTTCCCATCTTCTTGCTAATTCATTGCTATTGTGAAATAAGAAACAATTTCTTCCCTTGCAACATCCAAGGGTTGTTTTGAGCATGACAAAGGACAGATACGAATGGGGACACTTGGAAAAATCATGGAGCCCAGCACAACTCCAAGCAGGGTTAAGCACCAGACAACAACAGGAAGCTGCAGCATCTTGAGATCTTTCTGGCAGCTGCAGGAGGCCTTTGCCAGATATTCCTGAGCACCCTGCCAGGAGCTGCTCCTGAACTCTCTGGGGCTTCGTAGCACAGGAACAAGCATGGCTGCAGGAGGGCGCACTTCCTCCAAGCACCTGTCCTAAACAGGATGCTCGAGCACACAGTGGCTTCCTGGGAATCCCACGTCGTGTGCTGCATCTACAGTCCTGGGCCTCTATTGTTTCACAGCATGGAAGGCAAACAATAGAAATCACTATTTTTAACAACAATAAACGATTTTTTCTGATTTTATTTTTTAAATTCAGCCTCCGTAGAGACTGTCCAAAATGACTAACGCTGACTATATTGCAAGTCTATTATTATTACTAAAATTAACATTTAGTGGATGCTTTTGTGTGCCACTATACCAAACACTTTGATATGCAAGTTCTCATTCTTTAAATCTATTTTTATCTTTATTTACAATTTTAAAAATTGAGATAGGGTCTTGCAATGTTGCCCAGGCTGAACTCCTAGGCCCAAATGATCCTTCTGCCTCAGCTTCTCAAATACCTGGTACTATAGGCACACGCCACCATGCCCAGCCAGGTTCCCATTTAGTCCTCATAACCAATACAACCATTAGACATGGACAAGCAGAGCCCTGCCCTAACCCCATTCCTGCCTCAAAAATGTCTAACTGTGCTCTGGTACCTGGGATTGCTGGGGCCAGCAGTGCTGTCTGGATGAGGAATCTGAGCCTCCTCTTCACAGATTTCTCTAGTGATCCTCTGAATCTCTCCCATGTTGTGCAAGGGGTTGGCCAGATGCCCCAAGGAGCCCAAGAGTCATGCTAATGGAGTTTCTTGGGGCCCTGGGGTGGCTCCATTCTAGGGCACAAGCCTAGCAAGCAATCACTTCCTCAGGCTGGTATGACATTTCTTTCCCATGATTGAAAAAGACTGAGCTGTTGATACACTGATTTGGGGTGACTCAAATTGTTTATACAGACAGGAGCCCTACAAAAAATATTTGCCCAGGGCCCCATCTACTCTAGGGATAGGCCTGCTCAAAGCAGTCATATAAGGTATGCATTCCCTGCCTACCTTACAGACAGAGAAATGCACTTGGAATCACTAACTTCCCAAAGTAACACATTTAGTAAGCAGAAGAGCTGGGAGTCAAACTCTGGAATGTCCAACCTCAAAGCCACAACACGTAACTAATCTCCCAGATTTCCTTATCTGCCTCCACTAAGATATGGATATCCCAATGACGATTACCTTTCCTGTATCCAGAACTCCTCTGATACTGTTAATTCTCTTGTTCCCTCATGACAGAAACTGCTGATAAGTCACTATCCAGCATGCTTTCATTCAACTACAGCTTACCTGGCTTCCTCTTGCCTTCCTGCCTCCTCCTCCCAACAGAGTTGATCTCTTTCAAGAGCAACAGTGGCTCATTCCAAACACATCTGATTTGAGTCTCTTTGAGTAGAAACATTCCATAGAAGCACTGAAGTCATTCACAATAAAGTGTTAGCTCCAGCAGAAATCTACATGTTTCATTTTTATTCCTATTTGTGGAATAAAACAGTTTTCTCCTCAATAAAGGGATGCTAGGTATCCACTAGTATGAGGATCTGATTTTTGAGGGAAGTGTCCCTCGCTGCAATAGGCATGATCAGCTGGTTCTGAACAAAGTTCTTAGCATAGCTTATAAGCAGGCTGGGCAGAAGGCATGGTTTCTCCATTCCCACTCCCTGCTCCCCTAAAAAGAGATGTGCCTGGAATCATGAAGAGAAGACGGTTAAGAGTAAGAGATAAGGAGCTGTCACCATTAGCAGCCGTTGGAGTCAATATCCTGCCCTCCCTGAGCACTGATCTGCTTGTCAGCCCTCTGTGTCCCAGCCAAAGCTCTGTATAGTCACAGTGAGACACCACTTCACATCCACTAGGATGGCTGGAATAAAAAAGTCAGATAAGGCAGTGGCTCATGCCTGTAATCCCAGCACTTTGGGAAGTGGAGGCAGGCCAATCACCTGAAGTCAGGAGTTTGAGACCAGCCTGGCCAACATGGTGAAACCCCATTTCTACTAAAAATACAAAATTAGCCAGGTGTGGTGGCACGTGCCTGTAATCCCAACTACTTGGGAGGCTGAGGCAGGAGAATCACTTGAACTTGGGAGGCAGAGGTTGCAGTGAGCCAAGATTGTTCCACTGCACTCCAGCCTGAGCAACATGGCAAAACTCCATCCCCCAAAAAAGTCAGATAATAGCAAGTGTGGCCAAGGATATGGAGAAACTGGGACCTTCATTTGCTGCTGATGGGAATGTAAAATGGAGCAGCTACTTTGTAAAATAATGTAGAAGTCCTTCGGAAGGTTAGACATAGAGTTATTATATGGCCCAGAAATTCCACTCTTAGGTATATACCCAAGAGTTCTGAACATATCATATGTCCACATAAAAACTTGTATATGATGATCCTTTTGATGTGTTCATGCACGCATGTGTGAGCCACCCTCGAACCTTGTTATGACATTGGCACATTACCCATCCGACATGAAAAAAAGAAAAAAACCTTGTATATGGATATGCATAGGAGCATTATTCATAACAGCCAAAAGCTGGAAACAACCCAAATGTCCATCATCTGGTAAAAAGAGAAACAAAATATGGAGTATCCATTCAGTGAAATGGTATTTTGCCATAACAAGGAATAAAGTGCTGACACGTGCTACAACATGGGAGAACCCTGAAAACATGCTAAGTAAAAGAAGCCATAAACGAAAGACCACATATTATAAATTCCATTCACATGAAATATCCGGAATAGGGAAATCTAAGAAGCAGAAAGCAGATTTGGATTTATTAAGGCTGGGAGGTGGGGGTGAAGTGGTTGAGGTGGGGAGGCAATAGCTAAAGAGTACAGGGTTTCTTTCTGAGGCAATGAAAATATTCACCGTGGTGATGGCTGCACATATCAGTTGCATACTAAAACCCACTGAACTGTATCATTTAAATGGGTGAATTTTACAGCATATGAATTATCACTCAACAAAGCTATTGAGAGCTGACTGCAACAAAACAGAACATCTTAACTCCCTTACTTCAGCTAAACTGAATCCAATCCAACTCTCTGGTTGTCCAAGAATGATGGGGAATATGTTATGCTTCCTGGTTTATTTGACTCAACTTCATACATTTGCAGGGACCATGGCTAATCGCCTTCTGCTTCCTGTACTAATTCTAGCGCTGACTTTGACAAGGTGTGAGCAGTTGAGTAGGTACCATCTTCATTAATAAAGGCACCATGGTAACTTCCAGGTCTGAAAACTCCCAAGTGCAATAACTCTGTCCTCAGAGTGGGCCTTCTCCACCTCTTTCCCAGGCAGAGGGATGACTGACACGTTTTAATGAGCATCACTGAAAAGAAGCCTCAACAAGTTCTATCCATATTAAAAGCCTTTTCATTTTTTATTTTTTTAGAATATTTCACAAGATGAGTGCTCCCTACACAGTGACAGAATTCGGAGCTCAGCTTTACTTAGGTCATCTTTGCTAGCGTCCATCTCCCGCCTTGAATATTTCCTTTCCATTTATTCTTTGTCGTATGAAAGGATAGCATCTATGGATAGAGATCTTTCTTTTCCATCACACTTCCTATTACTGACAATTATTCATACAATGTTTGGAAAGAGATACATTTGTTACTGAAGATCATAAAATCCTGGACAAAAATGCCCTTGGAATTTAGCTACATAGCTGTACTTACCTTACATTCTCCATCTCTCCCACCCTCACCCCCATTAATTATATATTAAGGATAGTGTTTCCTTTGAAGAACACATTACGGAAGAATAAGCTAGATAGTACTCTCTTAATTACGCCAATCACAAAACACAAAACCATGTCCAGAGTGGGTTATTTTACTTACCAAAAGGATCAGCACTGTTACATATGTGCCCATGTGGGCAGTAGTCCTCGGGACAGAGATACAGCAAATGAGTGACAGTGGCACGCCTGTGAGTGGGGAAGGAGGTCCCAGTGACCCTCCAGTTCTCAACAATCAGTCTCTTTCTGTTCAAGCCCCTGGCACTGGTTCTCTCAGATGAGGTGACTTTGCTTTTCTCAGAGCTGCACAATTTCCCCAGACACTTTAGGCCAAGGAAGGAAGGCATCTCGGCATGGATTTCCAAGAAATGAGAAATGGGCAGCAGGAGCTCAAGGAGCGGAGTTACCCCACAATTCTCTCCGTTCCCCTGGCTCCTTACTGTCTCCTTTTCTCACTGCCCAGCAAAGAAGATTAAGGGAGATGTATTTAAGTGATTACCCTCAACAGCTTAGGGCGCCATATTCTCAGTCAGATGACTAGGTGTAAAAACAGCCACTGCCAGGAACTCGAGCCTGTCACTCTCAAGCATGAATACATATTTGAAAATTAGATTAATATCCAGAACAAGAGAAAGAATATAGCTGCAATATCTAAAAGAATTCTCCTGCAAATACTCCTAGAATATTCAGTATCATCTGGTAAGAGTACTGAGAATAGGGGTAGAGATATATACACATATCTTATATAATCTAAAAATGTCTATCAGAAAAATCCCAGGGTAATAATTCCAAGTTCTCCAGTATTTCAGATCTCACAGGTGGGGTGGGTGGGGGGTTCGATTAAAGATCCTCAGCTTTAACTCATGATAAATCCAGCTCTAGGCCATAGTAAACAATCGTTTCCTTTCCATTTTCTAGAGGGGGACCCCTCTTCTTAGTACCAGGAAAATCCTTCTGCCTCATTCCATTAAGCCAATGTTTATTGTCCTAAAGTTGTTTCATGGGTTTTCTGCGATTGCAGAATCATATCATGGAGACAGAATTAATGTGTAGGTAGCTTCAGGTTTTCACAAAATTACAAGTTAGAAGGACCTTCACGGAATTAGTATATTGAAATAAAAAGGACAACCCCAGTAATCATTTACTCTTTAACATCCATACAGTAAGATGAAGTACAAATGTGACCGTCTGCAACCATACAAAAGTCACAAGTAAAAATGAATAAACTCACACTCCTTCTGTCATTGGGCTATTATGTTCTAGTACAAATTTCTTTTCACTAAAACCCTAGAATAGAATTATAGAGCTGACAAGGCCATCAAAGGTAATCTAATTCAGTAGTTCCCAAATATTGCTGTGCATAAGAATCATCTGTAGGCCACGTGTGGTTGCTCACGTCTGTAATCCTAGCACTTTGGGAGGGTGAGGTGGGAGGATTGCTTGAGGCCCAGTTCAAGACCAGCCCTGGAAACATAGCAAGACTCTGTCTCTACAGAAAATAAATAAATAAATAAAACGTTAGCCAAGTGTGGTGTCCTGCATCTGTAGTCCCAGCTACTTGGGGCCTGAGGCAGGAGGATTGCTTGAGCCCAGGAGTTTGAGGTTACAGTGAGCTACGATTGTGCCACTGTACTCCCAGGTTACTGGGCAAGATTCTGTCTCAAAAAAAAAAAAAATTGTAGAACTTTTGAAAAATATTTTTAAAAATTGGGGATTCTTTGTACGTAGGGGTCAGAAACATATGTTTCTAAATGTTCCCCAGACTACTGCCAGCACTCAGGAAGCGCTGATCTATGCCAGCCTTTAAGATGAGGAAGGTAAGTCTCAGAGAAGATGTGACTTTCTCACGACAATGCAGAAAGCCTACGGTGGAGCCAGATCTTCTGACTCCCAAGCTCTGACTCTTCCTACCCAATAATCAGATCCTTCCACAAACGCTCCAGGCAGATGAAGCAGAAAAAGTAAATTCTTGCTTCTTTTGTTATTAGTTTCTCATCTTTAACACAGGATTTGGCAATACAACTCAAGAACGTGAGAATTCAAATGTGCTAGAATTATTCTATGCCAATGGGAAGCATGGTGGGAGTGGAAGAAACAGACGCTGTCTAGAGGCACTCAGACTAAGGCGGACTTGGGGAAAGCAGAGACATAGGACTTCCACCACTACGGAAGTCACAACTCAAAATTTCTGCTCCAAAATTCTGGGAATTAAGCCCAACACCAACCTCCAAAGTCTTCCTCTAAAAACAGTTTACAAAGCAGGTAAAACAATCTGTCTGTGTTCTTTTCCCTGCTTGCCTATTTTGAAGAACCTTCTGATATACAATGTAAGATGTTCTATCAATGCTTCCCAAAATGTGGGTGAGGGAATAAAAGACGACACATTGGGTGCAGTGTACACTGCTTGGATAATGGGTGCACCAACATCTCAGAAATCACCACTAAAGAATTTATCCATGTAACCAAACATCACCTGTTCCCTCCAAAACTATTGAAATTAAAAAAAAAAAAAAGATATACAACTGGAAAAAAAATAAAGTAGCATTCATCCATCAAAAAGAAAAAAAAAAAGAACATATTTCCCAAAATGTGATTTCTGGCCCAATTTGTTTAAGAAGCAGATCCCTGAGGCCCACCTCAGCCCTGCTAGGTTCTTCTAAAGTGTTTTCTAATAAATATTGTAGTGTGGGAACCTCTGTCTTTCCCTGTTAATTCTTCCTTGCTGGGTTTCCTAGAGCTCTGCTCTTTGCAAACTGAGAAGCTGAGCAGCTACTTGCTTATATGTGTTTACATGGTCTTTTTGTGAAATATAGATGTGTTTCTACAGAGAAACATGACACAGCCACTTTGAGCGCAGGATCTAGAACACAGTAACACACAAACATAGACTTTGGACAGAAAAGAGATTGTTTCCTTCAAACCCAGCATCTTCCTTACCAAGAAAAAGGGTAACTAGGCCAGGCACAGTGGCTCACACCTATAATCCCAGCACTTTGGGTGGCCAAGGCAGGCAGATCACTTGAGGTCAGGAGTTCAAGACCAGCCTGACCAACATGGTGAAATCGCATCTCTACTAAAAATAAAAAAAAAATTAGCTGGGCGTGGTGGCGGGCACCTGTAATCCCAGCTACTCGGGAGACTGAGGCAGGAGAATTGCTTGAACCTGAGAGGTGGAGGTTGTAGTGAGCCGAGATTGTGCCACTGCACTCCAGCCTAGGTTACAGAGCAAGACTTCATCTCAAAAAAAAGGAAAAAAGAGAAAAAGGATAACTATTCCATAACAAAATGATTCTGCTTTCTTGGTCCCTAAACTCGTCAAGCATTGCTCACAAAAACTATTTCCACTGCATTAACTCTGCCTCAGTGCTTAGCCATTGTATCTGCAGAGCATACATAGGACACTCCTAAATTTTTTTTAACAAGTTTACAGATCCATATATTTAGGTGAAGATGCAACTGTCTTTTAAGAGACTGTGAAAAGGAAAAATTAAATTCTTAATAATAGAATTATACGTAAGAATTTTGATCCGTTTTACGAATTTTAGGTCAGGATGGAAAGTAAACTACATGTGGATCATAAAGACAGCTGATGAGAATAGCAAGTGTTTGCCTGCTTTTAAAGACAACCAAACTACATATAAATGTGAGGCAGCTGACTCCATTCTCAGGCACTGGGGGGTGGGAGTTCAGATGCTGGCAGTAGTCACTGCAGACCCCTGTGAACTAAGTTCTACTCCCCAGGTGCTCAGAGCTTTTCACTTACCCTCCTCCACATGGCTCAGGTTAAATACCCAGCGGAGGCCAAATCTCTAGTCTTAGAAATAGACTTGCAGTGGTAGCTGCCTGACAGCAACCTCTTCACCAGGGAAAGCACAGCTGGGGAAGACCCTAAAGGAGCACCAGTGGATTCAGGTCTTTCATTGCTGCCTCCTGCCACAGCCCACATAAAACTACAGTTACAGCAATCGCAAAGGAATGGGTTTTATGACCGTTTCTATGGTTCTATGATAAGCTATCACAATGCACCACATCACAGAGCTAATGATAATTACAAACATTGAACTTCTGCCCAAGATTTTGCTGGCCTGTGTATCTTACCAGATAGGAAATTCCTAAACTTTCTAACAGCACTGTACTAGTCAAGCTCTTCTATGATAAATTATGAAAATGAACCATCAGTGGGAAAATTCACCAAGGAGCACCGAGGGAACCCAGCCTTTGCTCACTATAGGAGCTCAATAAACACCTAATGTGATAAGCCTCAGCTCGAAACCAGGCGTTCTGGGGCTACACAGTACTTGGGGAACAGATGCCACAATGACTGCTCTTTTTTCATCAGTCACAGTGATTCTCCACAAATGAACACAGACTTTAACTTTATTCTATATAATGACTTAAGTCTTTTTCTCAGACAAATGTCCCCTCCCTGCTTAAATCATCTGCTAGGATCTACTTGTTCCTCACTAAGAAATAAAATTTTCACAGAGAGCAAATCGCCACCTTACAATGCGAATATTGATGGAATTTAGTTTGCTAAGGAAATGGTCTGCAGTTAGCCTGTGGCTTCTTCAGTGATAATAGGGTTACTTTTCATTTTTGTTTGTTGTTTTTAACCAAAATGAACAAACAGAAAGAGCTCAGCACACCTTCCAGAAACACCTGCAGTTGCTCACAAGTCAGGATGATCTTTGCTGCTGAACAGAAGAGATTAAGTGAGAAGGCTATGAAAAGGGGGTAAAATTGGACTTCCAGACAGTGACAACTTGGTCCGTGTGAGGCTCTCCTGCTTAGCAGCGGCTACCCCTGCTCCCTGCTCCCAGCAAGTCCTAAAGGTCAGTCCTTCTGCATGGTCAGCCCTGGGCATCCTCTCTGCAAAGCCTAATGTTTAAGGGGGTCTTACCCATCCCTCCAAAGCAGGCTGTGATTTTCTGAGCATACTGGCACAGGCTCTGGTCTGGGCAGGGCTCCGCAGGAAGGCCTGCTTCCTCCATCCCTCTGCAAGCAGCTGCTTCTCTTCCCGTAATGCCACTCGCCCAAGACCTGCTCAAAATGGAACAAGCAACCAAGCACCCTCTTCCGTATCTTCCCCATTAATAATTCAGACACTACATAAAATCTGCTGAGCATTCAGGATTGAGAGCACCACGGCACTCTGAGGACTGAAGCATAATTAGTTTAACAGGCATCAAGTGTCTCAAATTACTCTCTGACAATACTCTGCATCGGCAAAGTTCCCAAAGAGCAATGAGAGGCAGGCTTGGAACGCCTTCAAGGAAGCAGCCACAGATGAAGATCAGCTGACTGGGGTCACAGGCATCCTCTGCACTCAAACTCCATATGGTAGACAAGACTCTCCAGTGAATCTCCTCCATAGAATCAGGGCACTAAGTTGCTGCCCACACATCACAATCCAGGCTGCATGCAGTCTTTGTGAGCAGCCAAACCTTCTCTATGCCCGCAACACATCTCTTCATCCTTCCCATGCTTCCTTTGCTTGTCCTGAAATTCCTCAACCTCCTTCCCATTAGAACTTTCCGAAAATCCACCTGTGCTTAAAAATGCAGCTCAAACATTACCTCCTCCATACAGGCTTCCAGAATCACTCTGCCTAGAATCAATTTCTTCCGATCTTGTTCCCCAAATAGCAGCTCTCCCATGGTATTTGTAAACCTGCCTTGCAATAAGGTTACCCATAGACTATCTTATTTCCCTTGCCAGCTGCTAAGCTGCTGAAGTGCAGGAGTCTTGCCTTTGTCACACTGTTTCCTTCGCATGAGGCTCTGTACATACTTGTACTCAATGCCTTGTAAATAACGTTTGGTAATTCTCTCTAAGAAATCACTGTGAAGGCTGGGAGTGGTGTCTCATGCCTGTAATCCCAGCACTTTGGGAGGCTGAGGCGGGCGGATCACGAGGTCAGGAGATCAAGACCATCCAGGCCAACATGGTGAAACCCCATCTCTGCTAAAAATACAAAAAAATTAGCTGGGCGTGGTGGCACACGCCTGTTGTCCCAGTTACTCGGGAGGCTGAGGCAAGAGAATTGCTTGAACCCAGGAGGCAGAGATTACAGTCAGCCAAGATTGTGCCACTGCACTACATCCTGGGCTACAGTGCTAAACTCCATCTCAAAAAAAAAGAAAAAAGAAGTCACTGTGAGATATGAGTAGCCAATACTCGAAAAGGCAGATATCAAAGACAAAACACACTCTGGCCATTACTAACGCTCTGCTATAAGAGGAAAAGTGCACATTCTATACCATGTTGTCTGAGAACTTCTATACCACATATACAGCTGCAAGATATAATTATCCTCCTCCTGGTTACAGCGTATCTAAGAGCCACTGAACTGGAAGGCACTAAGTGGCAGGCACATGCCCGAGAGGCCCTGGCCAGCTGTGGCCATAGGAAGGTGTCCCAGTGGTTGGTAATTAGGAGACAGGCTGTCCTTGCTGGTGGGATAAATGGCTGAGCATAGAACCAGAAACCCCAGCGTCAGCGCTTCTCTGCCCCTCCCCTGACGGAGGTGCTGACCCTGAAGCAGGTGCACGGTGCCTGCCTGCCCCAGCTTCCCCGCCATGGCTCTCCCAGGAGGAAAAACGCAGAGGGAAGTGTTTCAAATGGCACCATTTAAAGTATTTATAATTCGTCTCTCTCAACACTGAAAAGCTCTGACTCACTCTGGCAAACCTCATGTTCACTGTCAATTTACTAGGAAATCTCCAGTACCCCAGATAGCCTATTTTCTGACTATTCTGTGATCAGGGCTTCTCGCTCACTGGCCTCCTTTTTTTTAAGATCTTTCACCTATGGCCTTCAGCTTTAACTTCACAGAACTCCTGGAGTTTATGGTCACAAGACATATGTAAGCGAGATAAGGAATAGAACAGGAGACTGGGTTAAAATCAGTGCAGGCCCTTCTCCAACCTTTGAGTCGGTGAGCTAACTAAAACATTCATTAAGTGCCTACAGTAGGATGGGCCAAGTGTCAGCAGCCTTCATGATGAATAATGCAGGGGCCCACCAAGAGCACATGCATTAGCAGGAGACCAAGCCTGGATGACCCTAACTACAGGAAAACTTGGTAAATACCATGCCAGTGTATTGTTACAGCAGTATAAGTCTGGGGGTTTGGCTTAGAGTTTGGGGATATGGTTAATGATCCCTTTTAATTTTCTGTCTTTTTAAATTTTTTTAATGTTTCTTTTTTTTTTTTGAGACAGAGTCTCATTCTGTTGCCTAGGCTGGAGTGCGGTGGCACAATCTTGGCTCACTGCAACCTCCGCCTCCTGGGTTCAAGCAATTCTCTTGCCTCAGCCTCCTGAGTAGCTAGGATCACAAGTGTATGCCAGCATGCCTCGCTAATTTTTGTATTTTTAGTAGAGATGGGGTTTTGCCATGTTGGCC
>CAUYLG010038840.1:0-43913 GCA_963573385.1 Cacajao melanocephalus
TAAAAAAAAAAAAAAAAAAAAAAAAAAAAGAAATGAATTTGTAAATACACTTCCCAGTTTTAATTTCTAATATAAAAACATTGATAGCTATAACTCATATAAACAAAAGTTCTTGGGGTTCTCAGTAATTTGTCAGAGTAGAAAGGGGTTCTGAGACCACAAAGGTCATTCTTGGGCAGAGGGACATGCTGCCCACCTATCTTTGTTTTTGTTTTTATCTTGAGAGAGTTCTATGCCTGTGCCACATGGACTGTGTGGTAACTCTGCATATCCACCAGTTTTCCATTTGAGTGACTAGGAAAACCTGCATACAATGCTTTGTGACATCCTTTGGCTTCTACTTGTTTGCACAGTAAGTCCACCTCTATTCTTTTTCCCTCTAGCCTGTGACAATTCAAATAGCATTATTTGGCTCTAATCCCATCTAAACACAGTGCCAGTGTAGATTGTGAAACCATGTTATGGTATTCAGTGGCTGGCTAGAGGTCCCAGAACCTGCAACCGTGAATCTAATTGTAAATAGTAATCAAATGGAAAGACAGATCTGAAAGTCCGTAGACGTCTGGGGGTGAGTCTGCAGATCCCAGCATGAGAAGCCTGAGCTTGCTGGCTCAAGCATAGGTGCCCAGAGCCATGTCAGGAACCACAGGGTGGCTGGAAATATGATAGTTGTTATCAATGTGTGGCTACTTAGTTTTTCCTTAGAAACCATCTCAAGAGTTGTTCCCTTTATTTCTATGCCGAGGTCTAAGTTTGAAAGGTTTTCCTCTGAGCTTTCTTGATCACTAAGGGACCAAAAATCTAAGTCTAGGTCCACCCTTAGTTCTTCCACCCAAAATCTCCATCAGATACTGCAATCCACCCCCCTGCCTCCCTCTCATAGATGCCTGGGTACCAAGGTACTGAGTCATCTTCCTGCAATTATCCCACACTCTGGCCTCACCATGTTGCTATTAGGCTCTTCAACAGGTTATTGCTTTGGCATCCCCAGGTACACTAACTATTTATACCTCACAAAACACTCCTTTCTGCCCTTAAAAAGTCAATTGGTATTTTCTTCGTAATCCATGCATCTCAGAGTTGATATGCCAAGACTCACTGAGAGTTTCCTCATGTCCCCTTATGTCAAACAACTCTCCAATATTTCGTTTCAGCTCTGCTGTTTACTAGCTGTGTGAGCTTGGGCAAATCAGTTCGTTTTCTAAGCCTCAGTGTCCCCATGTATAAAATGCTACGTGCCCTGCCTGCCATGCAGAATTGGGAAACTCAAACATGATAAAAGATGTGAACATATTTTAAAAATTATGGGTCGGACGCAGTGGCTCATGCCTGTAATCCCAGAACTTTGGGAGACCGAGGTGGGTGGATTACTTGAGGCCAGGAGTTCAAGACCAACACGGCGGAACCCTGTCTGTACTAAAAATACAAGAATTAGCCAGGCATGGTGGCAGGTGCCTGTAATCCCAGCTATTCAGGAGACTGAGGCACGAAATTTGCTTGAGCCTGGGAGGCAGAGGTCATAGTGAGCCGAGATTGCACCACTGCATCCTGGGTGGCAGAGTGAGACTGTCTCTAAATAAATAAATATAATTATAAAGTGCTAGTCAAATGCAAGTTGGTAGTGAAACAGGCCTTGACATTATTTCATAGTCACTTTATGATTCTTCCATCAAGGCTAGACAAGTGTCACCTTAGCACAGATCAACATAGATCAACATATTGACGATTTAGGAACACAAGATTCTTTAACAGAGGATATTTTTCTGCCTTGCTTCTTCTAATTGCAGTATATCATATTTGATCATTGTAGTGCTTGATGAATTTATTTTGGAACTTATTATGATAGAATGAGAAATCACTGGCCTTTCCAAATAGATCATGGCTATCCCCCCATTGGAGAAAGAGGTACTCTGTAGAGTAACTAGGTTAACTTAGAATATCTATACCCTGAAAGGCCTGTTTTCTTTTTATAATATAAACATATGAAGAGAATTTGGAAATAAAAAAAGAGAAATCACCCATATTCCTACCATCTTAACACAGGTGTGTGTTTTTGCCCATTGCTGCCTACTTGGCGTCCGTAAGCACTTAAACTTAAGAGAGCTGTAATTACAATGTACCTATCATTTTGGTATTCTGCTCTTTTTCCACTTAAGCATTTCTCCACATTTCTTTTTTCTTTTTGTGATTATACTTTGATAGGCATCCACATTTCTACATAGCCTCCTTGTTTATCATTTTAATGGTGAAATAATATTGCATGAACTGAATTAATCTTGATTTCTTTTGGGTCAGGATGTAGGTTGTCTCCAGGTTTTTCTTTTTCTACTATTAATAATGCCACCACAAATGGGCC
Organism: Cacajao melanocephalus; assembly: GCA_963573385.1. Lineage (NCBI taxonomy): Eukaryota > Metazoa > Chordata > Mammalia > Primates > Pitheciidae > Cacajao > Cacajao melanocephalus. The sequence goes on from CAUYLG010038840.1 coordinate 2,357, forward strand.
AGGCACAGTGGCTCACATCTGTAATCCCAGCACTTTGGGAGGCCAAGGTGGGTGGATCACCTGAGGTCAGGAGTTCGAGAGCAGCCTGACCAACATAGTGAAACCCCATCTCTACTAAAAAATACAAAATTAGCCATGTGTGGTGGCACATGCCTGTAATCCCAGCTACTTGGGAGACTGAGAGGCAGGGGAATTGTTTGAACCCAGGAGGTGGAGGTTGCAGAAGCCGAGATTGCGCCACTGCACTCCAGCCTTGGCAATAAGAGTGAAACACTATATCAGAAAATAAAAATAAAAATAATGCTACAACAACTGGCTTCTTAAACATAGCTTTTTTGCCTTTGTTGAAAACTAAAATCTCCAAGATAGAATTATTAGCTCAAAGGGTGAAAACTCTTTCGAGTTCTTGCAAATATATTTCTATTGCTTTCCAAAAGAATCCCACAAATTTCAATGCCATTAACATGTTTAATCTCATTGCTAACATTCCAGCATTGAGCAATTTATTATAAAATTTTACTAATTTAGTAGGTATAAAATGCTGTATCTTTTAAAATGCTATTTTTATTTCCACAAAGGAAAGATAATTTCCAAGGGCTGCCTTTTTAAAGGGAAAAGTTTTGGCACCAGAAAGATAAATCCAGGTAGCAGATAGTATCTTCATTTATTCTTTTGTCCATACCAAGGAGGTAGGAGAGTGAGCTGGTACTCAACCTCCCCTTTAGAGGGTGAGAGCAGCTAGACCCACCCCTCTCAACCATCACATCCAGGCCTGTGGTATGCAGCCGAGTGGATACTACTGAACTACTTTATACATTCTTGCAAGAACTTACCAATAGACAATTTCAGCTTTACTGAACTTCTAAACCAGCAACATGAGTTAAGGATCCAGGAATATTAGATTGGCAACATGCAAATTGACTATCATCTAACAACTGGCATCTAGACTCAGTCAGAAGGAGTTTTCAGGCAAACAGAATCTGGTGTGATGTTCATAGCTTCATAGAGGGAGCCAGGCCTCTTAGCTTTGCTATTTGTGAGTTCCCAGGGGAATTTAAGTGGAAAAAGCCCACTCTAATTTCTTCAGTTTTAGGTTGCCCATTTGCCTGAAAGAAGTGATGTGAAACTTGTGAACCAGAATCTTGGGAATATTCTGAGAATCTCAGATGGAAGGGACCATTTTAATAATAAAAGCTTTTTTCATTAAAAAAAAATCAGATAACCTTTTCCCTATTTCACATTCTGATTCAGATACCCAATAAAATGCAAATAGAATGACAGAATTAACTTTGATAAGCTCTAAATCAGTAGCAAAATGTAAATCAAGATGCCTTATTAAGAAATAAATGTGGCTGGGCACGGTGGCTAACGTCTGTAATCCCAGCATTTCAGGAGGCCTAGGCAGGTGGATCATGAGGTCAGGCAATCAAGACCATCCTGGCCAACATGATGCAACCCTGTCTCTACTAAAAATACAAAAATTAGCCAGGAGTGGTGGTGTGCAACTGTAGTCCCAGCTACTCAGAAGCCGCGCAGGAGAATTGCTTGAACCAGGGAGGTGGAGGCTGCAGTGAGCCGAGACCGTGCCACTGCACTCCAGCCTTGGCGACAGAGCAAGACTCCATCTCAAAAAAAAAAGAAAAGAAAAGGAAAGAAAAGAAAAAAAATGTTAAAGATTTGTTAAAAATGATAATGGTAAAGAGATGATTTTAGGATGTTTAATTGTGTCTCATCCTGCCTTGCCCTTTACATATTTAACTTTTTTTTTTTTTTTTTGGATAGGAAAGTAAATTTGTAGATGGGGGAAAAATCTTATTTTATCTTAAAAACAATTCCATGAAGCAGATATTATTATGGTGTCTTCATTTTACAAATGAGGAAACAGACTTAAAGAGGCTTAGGACCTTGCCCCAAGGTCACATTGCTCAGAAATGTGTCTCAGCTCCCTTATTCAAGCTCTCCTATTTCTAAGGGTTTACCCTTCCTGCATTTGAAATTGAAAGTTTAAATTCTTTGACCCAGACTGCAGAATGGGTCTAGGAAAGACGGTAATGCTCTTGAAAGGCTCATGCATGTAGGTGTTGGGGAGAAGCCATTGGATGGAGAATGTGTGAACAGCAGGTGGCAGCAGTGTCCTTGGAGTACGTGGTTGTCCCAGGCAGTCCTCAGCAAGATCCATGCATACCGTGGAGCCCTGAACCTAACGCCTGACCTCTGATCTCTGACCTCCCGCTGAGCCAGGTGGACTACCTTCCACCTAGTAAGGTGCAGTGTATCCCTGGGGAAGCAGTTGGGAAAGCAGGTGACTTGGGAGTCATTTATGATTGAAAGGCTCCCATCTAGATAACTGGTATAATGTGTGGTGGTGTGACCCTGGCGTGTTACTTAGCTTCTCTGTTCTTCAATATCCTTTCTGTAAAATGGGGATAATGGCCACTGCCTCACAGGATCACTGAGATGATTAAAGGAACGTGGTATCTACAAAGCCGTTGGAACCGCATAGTACCAGGCACACACTATGTGTACGTTACCCATTATTATTATTCTTTGTTGAGGGCTTTATCATTTGCAGTGGACTTTCATACCTACCATTTTATTCCATCCTCCCACCATATTTTGAGATGGAAATACTTGAGATGCAAATATTACACCCATTTAATAGAGGAAGACACCGGTTTAGCCAGAGAAAGTACAAATTAGCATGAGCTTTGAAGTCAGGCAGATTGGAAGTCAGGCTCATTAGAATTGTGGGATTTGCACAAGTTACTTAATGCTTTGGAGCCTCCATTTGTTTATAAATGGGTGATAATATTACCTATCATGTGGGTTTATGATGAGGATTAAATAAAACAACATCTATGAAGCCATCTGGTGTGGTTCCTCTTCCATAGTGAACACTTAAAATTATTCAAGGGATGTTTTAAAACATTAAAAAATATTTTAAAAGGCAAGTAAAGTTACTCCCAATCTACCACCTAGAAATAACCTTGTTATGACTATGATGTGTTTTTTTCCCCTAGTGTTTGTAAGTGATATGGCCGATGTCCCACTCATCACATCTGTCTAAGTCACTTGACCAAAGTGCTGGAGCTAAGACGGGGCAGAGCTGGGCTCACACAGCAGGCAGGGCTGCCTCAAGGCCAGGCTCTTCTGTTTGCCCACTTCTCTACACTTCCTCAATCAAGGTAAGGCTTATATGTCTTTTGGGAAACTGATGAAAAAATATTTCAAGTGTTTCAAGTTTGAAAATATACACTTACATTTGAAAGCGAGTAAAGAAACCAGAGGTACCCAAGACAATCTTATCATATAGTTAAAGGCTGGAATTCTGCCCAGAAAGTAGTGTTTCACGTGCAAAACATGTTAATTTCTACAGATTTTTGTTTGGCCAACATTTTAACTGTTAAAACATTACTGTTCAAGCTGTTACAACTACAACAAGTAAATTTAGAAAAATCAGTGAATTGATCATTTGACAAATGGATTGAGTGAATCACTGATTCAGCAGAGTGGGTCTTTGGGTGCACTGATTTTTTGGCAAATTGGCTCGCATCTATTAACGTGGAGTAGTGCTCAATATATGTACTCGTTGAATTAATTAACACATGAATGAATGAGTGCATTGAATCTTGCCATAACTAAAATGATCTTTCCCACCAAAAATCAATGACTTTACAAGATGTCAGCATTTTAAGAGTCCTGAAAGCGTCCTGAGACAGATATTCTGATTCTAGGCTCACAGCTACTCACCGTGTGTGCAGCCCAATTCCAAATCCACACTCATTGCCTGGTTGGTTCCTCAGTGAGAGCTGGTGCTTCCCTGTTGGTTCTCAGGGTTGAAGCCCGCTCACTATGGGGCTTGGAGTCAGAAGACCCAGGTTTGAATGTTGCTGAGCTTGTCCACATCTTAGCCACAGAACACTGGCCAAGCCAGTGCACCGTGGAACTGTGTCGTCACCAGTTACACGGCGACGGTGCTGATGCCTGTCCTGCTTTGTTCCCAGCATCGCTGTCAATATCAAATAAAAGGGAAATGCTCTCTGGGAGCAGGAAAGTGCTGCTGAATTTTAGTTCCTTATGAGCTCATTATTATGAAAACCACAGTGGCCACGCGTGCTCTCTGTTGTGGAGGGAGGTGGAGGGCTGGGGACAGTTCTCGGGGAAAGAGGGCCAGCCCTGCTCTCTGGGAGAGGTCACTGCTCACCTTTGCTCTTTGGTCTCTGCCTTTCTGGTCACTGACCTGCAAGATAGAAGGGCACACACACCTACTAAACTGCCTCCCCCAGGTCATCTGCCAGCGAGGAGCTGGCAAACCCCAGTGACCCTACAGATGCCTCCTCGCTGGTGACTTCACGCTGAGACCATTTGCCTGGAGCCACTGGGGTGGAGTAAGAGGGGAAAGCCTGGGTCTTCACAGTCACCTGGGGCCCTGTAAGGCCAAGCTGGGTGGCATCCTCCTCTATCTGGCCTCTCGGCTCCCAGCTCTGAATGCAGCCTGAGAGAGGGTGGAAAGGGTGTCTGCTAGGCACCTTTGCTGCCTCGCAGCTAAAGAACCCTGGCTGGGGAGGGCCGGGCAGGGAGGACACACAGCTGGGTGTGACAGGGAGGGTGTGTAATGGTGTAAGCTTGGGAGCAGGATCAAAGACAAAGAACGAGAGGGCAAGAGGTGTCCGGAGAACGTTATTTTTTTCTCCTCCCTTTTCTCAAGCATAAGCGTGAAATCATTAAAGAAAAAAATGCACTCTTCAAAGGGGAATTGGCAATCAGTGTTGAATTTTAGTGCTGAAGTAGGTGACAGCACATTCCAGCTGCAGTCAGGAGACCTACGGCTGCTGAGTGACACTGTACCAGCCACCCGCCACCAGCCCCCAGTCAAGCAGTCATTTACCACCCACCTGGTCTGGCTCACTTTCTGTTTCCTGAGTTACATTAACCCTAGTGGAGACTTCACCTAACAGTTCATTATGCTTGAAAGGTGCTTCTTCCTCCCAGAGAACTTCACATCCACCCTCTAAAAGCTCATCTGTCTGAACAGCCCTTCAGGTTTAAAAGCACTTGTGTTCAGATGGACTCTGAATTGGAAGGTTCTGAGGTTCCATCTAATCCAGTTATTACCCAGACGTCAGCTGGGCCCTCATTTCACCCCTCAGAGATTTGGTTCAATTTCTCCTGGACCCCAATTCCAGGGCCAGTTTCAGACCATTACAGGCCCCAGGGTCTTTTAATTATGGAGTCTGCATTCCACATCATACCAAACACATGAGTATATACCCATATTTCACATTGAATATCACATTTTTGCTGCTGAAAAGATCAAAAGGACTTTATTAATCTTGCTTTTGAAAGTATAGCTGCTCATCTCCTACATGGCTGGCTATGTTCTCCAGGCTGGTGTTGTGCGTACACAGTACATTTTATGGAGGGAGAAAATCAAACCTTAGCATTATTTTCAAACAGAGAATCCAGAAACACTAAATGTAAACATGAATGAAGTTTGTTAGGCACTAATGGAATGAAGAGACCCCCCCAAATAGGCTTTGTGTGAGTAACATGGCTGTTTATTCACCTGGTTGGGAGTGGGCTGAGTCCAAAAAGAGAGTCAGCGCAGGGTGGTGGGACAGGAGTTGGTTTTACAGGTTTGGGGTGAGCAGTGAAAAGTTACAGAAGTTACAGTTCAGGGCAGTTTTTGTAAGCTGGGAGGGGGTCGTAGGGTCTAGAGTCACGAGGTTGACCAAGGTCAATTACAAAGTCCAGTTGCCTTATCAGTTGAGGCAGGAATAAGAAACAATAGAAGAATGTCTCAAAGTTAATTAGGTGCCACAGGGGTTGGTCACTCTTCTCTTTTTGTGGTTTTCCAGTTACTTTAGACTTTCTAGTTCCAGGAACTCATCTGGAGGTATACGTGCAGGTCACAGAGATTACCATGCAGTCAATGGCACAGTCAGGCAGCCTAAAACAGCTTACAAAGTTGACATTATTTTATAGACATTTAAGTAAAATATATTCCTTTCAATTTCATACTTTATATTTTAGATCCAATCATTTTTTTTTTTTTTTTGCACGTCACCTATTTTCACAGGCCTTTGAAAAAAGCTCGTTGTCCAGGGGCCCTGTCCCTGGGGCCCTGCTTACCAAATGGCCCTGCTGGTGGTTGCTGAAAGCCCTTCCCAAGATTTTGGCTGACCCCTCACCTCATTTTCAGCATCTTTCTGATTCCCTGCTCCTGCTTATCTATCTGCCTGTATTTCAGTTTTGGTATCAAAACTGACTGCAAAGCCCAGCTCCTTCATTGTTACACTGGACATTTCATGAGGTTGGTACCTGGACACATTCTGAGGGCCGTGGAGAGCTGTCATGTACATACCTTGTAAGCTCCTGCCATCTGCTTGGCTCCAGCCTTTTACTCCTAGTGCCCACCCTCTCTCACTCCACATCCTGCCAAAGGAAGCTCTCCAGGGAGCCTGCACCACATCAACCACTTCCCTCATCTGGTGGCTTCTCTTTCAAACAGCAAGACCTACCAGGAATGCCTGCAGTCCCTATCCCCCTTGAATCGGCACAGTGACATTGCTCCATCTCTACACAAATAGTATCCAATGCCTCCATGCCTTCCAGAGCTTCCCGGGCAGGAGCTGTTGCTGGACACATCCCAGGATGGGGGTCTTACTGTCTCTCAGGACAAGGCTTTTGCTTGACTTTTAGCCTGTTCTCCCATTAAAAAGTAATAAGGTGAGGCCAGATGAGGTGGCTCATGCCTGTAATCTCAGCACTCGGAAGGCCAAGGTGGGGGGATTGCTTGGGCCCAGGAGTTTGAGACCAACCTGGGCAACACAGGGAGACCCCATCTTTACAAATGCTACTACTACTACTGCTACTACTACTAGTAAAATTAGTTGGGCGTAGTGGTGCACACTTGTAGTCCCAGCTACTCAAGAATCTGAATCACTTGTGCTTGGGAGATTGAGGCTGCAGTGAGCCATGACTGTGCCACTGCACTGTGGCCTGGGCGACAGAGAGATACCCCAGCCTCAAAAAAAAAGAAGAAAGTAATAAGATGGATCTGAATTCTGGCTTTATTTCAACTGCTCCCGATCCTGCCTCTGGGCTCTTCTGACTTTCAGCCTACCCCTGAGAGGCAGAGTTGTGTCTCCATGGGACAACTGAGGAGCCCTGTAGTAAAGTCCCAGCTGAGATCCAGGCCTCTTGACTTGCAGTCCTAGGCTTTCTTAAGGTCCCATTTTCTCCCTGACTGCCTTTTATTAGCCATTACCTGGCTTTCTTCAGGGAAGAAGTGCACTGCACTGTGAATTTCCTTCAGCAAACAGAAGCTCTTTGCTTGTTGAAGTAAACAGTGCTGCAGAGGGTGGGGGTGGGGAGGGGCCAGGGTGGGAACAGGGCCAGCTTCCTCACTAGTCACAGGAGGCAGTGTCCAGGGCCCACAATAGGACCCATGGAAATAATGCAATTTTTCTTTCTTTCTTTTTTTTTTTTTTTTTGACATGGAGTCTCACCCTGTCACCCAGGCTGGAGTGCACTGTCTCCATCTCCACTCACTGCAACCTCCGCCTCCCAGGTTCAAGTAATTCTCCTGCCTCAGGCTTCGGAGTAGCTGGGACTATAGGCATGAGCCACCATACCCAGCTAATTTTTGTATTTTTGGTCGAGCCAGGGTTTCATGTTGTCCAGGATGGTCTCCATCTCTTCTCCTCCTGCCTCGGCCTCCCAAAGTGCTGGGATTACACATGTAAGCCACCGCGTCCGGCCACGATTTCTTTTAAAATTGGGAGAAAAAAATAACTTTTAGGTCAAATAAAATGTTTTAATATGTAATACAAACATGTCTTCTTACCAATGCATAAGTAAAATTTAATTTTTAACATTTTTTTCATGAAGGGGCTCATGAAGGCAACAGTGACCAGGGTCCAGGTACTTAACAGTGATAATACGGGCCTGGTTAGGCAGGGGTCTCTTTACTGAAATTTACATGTGACAGCCCATTTAAGGCATAGTTGTGCTACTGAGGGGACAGAGACCTGGTACCTCCTGGCCTGTGAGCTACCATCACCCTCCCACATACACCCAGATGCACCAGTGAATGAATGACAAGGCTGGTTCTGTTGGCTCCAAATGCCCCATCCTTTAGGGGGACTCTTTTAAAACAATTTCTTTAAATATGTTTTATTAGATTTCTAAATTATGAAAGTAAATACAACTGGAAAAATACAGAACCCAAAGTCAATGGAGTGAAAAAATTTAACTCCCTTGTGTCCCCTCCCCGTGTAACTGCGGTTAAGTCGTTGTGCACCTTTACAGATGTTTTCTCTATGACTATACAAACATTCGACTTGTTTCTTGGACTTTACGTTGCAGTCCAAGGAGAATCATGTGAACGGCATAACAGCAAGACGGTCTGACGACTCCAAAGCATAACATTTCCAGATCTACTGACTCAGAATTCCTGTTGCTAGAGGACCGCACCCACATGGCTCTGTGCATCTGTGCACCCACATGGCTCTGTGCACCCACATGGCTCTTTCTTTCCTGAGTTTGGTTAAGAGTAAGGGCTGATACTGAGTGGACTCAGTTCACAGGCGCCTGAAATTCCCACTTAGCAATGTCCCCTTCCGGTTAATGCTAACAGTTGGGGGTGAAGCGTCCTTAATTGCTCAGTCCAATTATCTAGATGGGTCCAGGTTCGATTCGCAGATAAGGATTAGGGGCCGGAGGTGCTTCTAGGTGTGCTCCTGGCGAGGCTTGCCTCCCCACTGAGCACTCTTGGGCCTTATTGGCTGAGCTAGGCCTTTCAAAACCAGGTAACTTCTCCATCCAGTGGCGTCAGGCTTAGCTGGGGGCGTCAGAATTGTATCAGCTGCGTCTAGGAGTCATCTTGGAATGCAGTGCTCTGGGGAGCCCGCAGGAGCGCGGGGCTCGGAGGGTGCATCGGTGGTCCCGGGGGCCCCTGCAGGTAGGTGTGGTTGGCGGGAAGGCCGTCTCTTGCCAGCAGAGCCCAGCAGGGTCCGGAGGGGGTGGTCAAAGTCTGGCACTATAGGTCTCGCCTGGGTATCCGCCCTGCTGCTTGGGCTGCGGCACGGTTTCGGGCCGAGCGCCCCCGCATTTTTCGTTTACGGCTTCCTGAGACGGACGGCGTGGGACCTCGAGGAAACCCCTCTGCATGACCCCACGAGGAGAACTAAGGGCACCCGCCCCCTCATGTCCTGGACGGCTTCATAAGCCAGAGGATTCGGTGGCAGTGCCAAGCAGGGCACCACCCTGGTCGTAATCACCTAAGAGGTGGAGCAAAGGTCAGGCCCCGCGGTGGCCCTGGTTCTTCTCTCCCGCCTCCCTGGCGGGGCCATTCCTCACCCGCTCCAGCACTGGAGGCCGCTGCCGGGGTCGGTCTAGTTACCGTCAAGAACTGGCCAGAAAAGGCCGCTGGAGTGTCGCCCCGCCATGCGCTTAGTCCGCTAGCCTCAGAGGGGCCGCCCGCAGCTGGAGGGGCAGAGGAGGCTGGAGCTGTTTTATTCGTGTTTCGGGGTTTGGAGCTGCCGGGCTTTTCTGCGGGTCTCCTTTCTAGAGGCCCCTTTCTCCAGCTCAACCCTCGGCTTTGCAGGCGGGTGCGTGGGGGCCGGAGGGTCCCAGAAAGCCACGAGGAATACGGGCCTGGGCGGGTCCCGGTACGTCATTTTGTTGTTGATGTTGTTGTTATTTAGACGGAGTCTCACTCTGTCGCCCAGGCTGGAATGCGGTGGCATGATCTCGACTCACTGCAACCTCCGCGTCCCGGGTTCAAATGATTCTCCTGCCTCAGCCTCCCGAGTAGCTGGGATTACAGGTGCGCGCCACCTCACCCGGCTAATTTTTGTATTTTTAGTAGAGATGGGGTTTCACTGTGTTGGCCAGGCTGGTCTCGAACTCCTGACCTCGGGTGATCCACCCGCCTAGGCCTCCCAAACTGCTGGGATTACAGCCATGAGCCACTGTGCCCGGCCTTTTCTTGGGGATTTTTCTTAAGAGGCGATAGCATACAGAGTGTGTAGTAGTTTTTCTTACTGAAAAAGAAAACAGCATAAAACTTAGCCCTGGTTTAGGATACAGTCCACTCCTTATCTCCTATCAGGTCAGTGTGGGCATGAGTACACTGCTCTGCCCTACACATCACAGGGACAGGGAGAAGTGAGGCCATGGGCCATGCTCTGGGGGAAGAGGATCAGCTCTCTCAGCTAGGGGTAGCTTGTTTTCTCCTTTGGACTTCCACCTCACTTAGAGCTCAACCCTTGGCTTCCCAAAGGACAGATGGGCAGTTAATTAGAAAGCCTTGCCTGGCTCATCCTCAAACTGACCGCCTTCTCTCCCCCTAGTATCTCATTAGCTTTCTCAGCAGAGAAGCAGCATAAAATGGGTTTTTTGTTTTAAAGAGATATCTGCCCCTAGCCAGCCCTGTGTTCCAATCCCAGCTCTATCACTTCCTGGATCTGTGCCTGTTTTTGAGCCTCAATTTTGTTAGCAGTTAAAATGGGGATATTACCTATTCATACAGTTGTATTAAATAAGGCAGGCAATGAAAAGCCCATAGAACCAGTGGCAGCTTAGAATTGGCAGGGTCTAGGACAAGTGTCCTGAAGCTATGGTTTTCTACTTAATATAAAGAAACATCACTGGGTGCGGTGGCTCATGCCTGCAATCCCAGCACTTTGGGAGGCCGAGGTGGGTGGATCACCCAAGGTCAGGAGTTCCAGATCAGCCTGGCCAACATGGTGAAACCCTGTCTCTACTAAAAAATACAAAAATTAGCTGGGGCTGGTGGTGAGCGGATGTAATTCCAGCTGCTTGGGAGGCTGAGGCAGAAGAATCACTTGAACCCGGGAGGTGGAGGTTGCATGAGCCAAGATCTCGCCACTGCACTCCAGCCTGGGTAACAAAAGCAAAACTCTGTCTGAAACACACACACACGCACCCCAATAGTGTGTATGTATCAAAGATAGAGGGGGCAGCCATCCGTGCTTTTGCTGTCTGGCATATAGGAGCTCCTCTCTCTTCTTTAAGATGACTTGGTTCCATCTGCCAAGAATCTGTCTTTGTAGTTCTGCCCCCACTTCCCACCCCTATCAGCCATGGAGAGACTGTAGCATAATCGGAAATGCTCTGGTTGTGCCATCAGGGACCCTGAAGTGTAACGTGAACCCTGCTGCCCCTTAACTGCACGTCTTGCTTCAGCAAGTGCAATCTGGGCTTTAGTTCCAGATCTGCAAAACAAGTTCTCCCTTGCCATTCTAGCATCTCTGATTTTGTGACTCTGGGAAAACTCAAAGTTTCTTCACATCAGGAAAAGATTGAGGATTCATTGTTTAAAGGTTATTTCATAACATACACTCCATTAAGCTATGAAAACAGGGAGTTTGAAAGCTTCACTACCGACTGAGGCGGGCAGGCAGACTAAAAGCCGGCCACCTTCCATGAACTCCCCACATTTCACATCCTGTCAGTGGAATGGACTTTAAAATTGCTCACAGCAATCCAGAATTGACTTTAAAATTGCTCCCAGGAGCTAGAAGGCTCACATGCTGTTGCTGACCCGGGAATTCTCATACATCACCCTCCTGTGACACTCAAGGCTCATATTGGTGAGACCAACAAAATCTCTGGCAAATTCAGGAAAATCTAGAATTCCATAGAACCAGGGGAATCACATAGGATCAGATTTCACCAGCTTTCTCTACTTCAAAATTCTTAGGCTGGCAACCCAGCCCAAGTGTACTTTTCTTGAAGTTGATCAGCTACAAAACCATAAGTTTGGGGAGAGAGTACATGTGGGGGTATGAGGTGCAGAGGGCAAAATGACAATCACACATATACTGATAAACGTGGGGGTGGGGGAGAATGGGAGAAAAACCAGTTCTGGAATTCCTACCCTTGTCTCTTCACTCCTCCTATTCATTGCAGTATGGAAACCATTTAGCTGCAGACAAATGATTTCCTAGGCATGTTCTTGGGTCTTTTCCAGTAAATCATGTCCTTTTCTAAACCTGGGAAAAGTCTCTCCCTCACTTGGGTCATAACTGAAAACTACAGCTTTGAGATACTTGCCCTAGACCCTGCTTCCAGTCTGCCTCTAGTGGGCGGAGGCTCTGAGATTAAGTATGGTGTGTGCACTGGTGCCGATGGGCCTGCGCTCCAAGAATGACCCACAGCAAAAGACAAGCCAGGCCAGGCACTGTGGCTCATGCCTGTGATCCCAGCACTTTGGGAGGCCAAGGCAGGAAGATCACTTGAGCTTAGGAGTTCAAGACCAGCCTGGGCAACATGAAGAAACCCCGTTTCTACAAAAAATACAAAATTTATCCAGGCATGGTGGTGTGTGCCTGTCGTCCCAGCTACTCAGGAGGCTGAGGTGGGGGTATCACTTAAGCCCAGGAGGTCCAGGCTGCAGGGAGTTATGATGGCACCACTGCACTCCAGCCTGGGCAACAGAGCAAGACCCTGTCTCAAACAAAACAAAACAAAAACAAAATCAAAAGACAAGATAAAGAGGAGATGTCTCCAGGGTAAAGCAGTTCCAGCTTCTGACAAAACCTGTCCTCCAAAACTAGAAAAGACAACATTTTCATTTCTCTAACCTAAAAAATGTCAAACAAATATTAAAAATGTGATTTTACTAGTAAGTCTTATATTTACACATAAACTCTCTGGGTATCCATCTCCCTAAGCAATGGTTCCCACTAAAATGAGATTATATCTAGTGATTTTGTAAAACAATACTGAAACAAGTTGATGGGATAGATACAAGAGTACAGACAGCTTCTGGTCAGAGTCAATAAACTTTTTCTGTAAAGGGTGCGATAGCCAATATCTTAGACTGTGGGCCATGAGATCTCTGTCATAACTCAACTCTGTCATCGTAGCACCAGAGCAGCCACAGACATTGCGTAAGTGAATGAACGTGGCTGTGCTCCAATAAATATTTATAAACACTGAAATTTGATTTTCATGTAATCTTCACATATCATAAACTATTATTCCTCTTTTGAGTTTTTTCTCCAACCATTAAAAAATTAAAAAGCTATTCTTGGCTCTCAGGTTGTACAAAAACAGGTGGTAGACTGAATTCTGCCCACAGACCATAGTTTGCCAAGCTCTGATTTAGACGTTTCCCAGGGCAAAAATGCTAACAAGTTAAAGTTTGGTTTTTGGTTAATGTAACCTTTCCCTATGGGCACTGGCATTTTGAAATAAGCAGATAAGGAAAATGAAAGTCAAAGGAATAAGTTATTAATAGGGAAATTTAAAAAGAGTAAGGAAAAATATTTTGGAGAAGGCACCTCATCTGACATTTTGTAAACAACTATTAACTTTACCTTCAAGTGGAGTGAGTTTCCCCTTCATCAAGTTCAGTAGACTTCTACTGACCTGTTACATTCCAGGAACACACTAAGTGCAAAGATGATGCCAAAACAGCCTTTGCCTTCTGAGAGGGACAACTGCTGTTAAACAATGAAAGATCCTTTCCATTTAGTGATGGGATTGATTCATTCATTGAACTTTTTTTTTTTTTTTTTTTTTTAGACGGAGTCTTGCTCTTGTCGCCCAGGCTGGAGTGCAATGGCACAATCTTGGCTAACTGCAACCTCTGCCTCCCAGGTTCAAGCGATTCTCCTGCCTCAGCCTCTGGAGTAGCTGAGATTACAGGCACCGCCACCACATCTGGTTAATTTTTGTATTTTTAGTAGAGACGGGCTTTCACCATGTTGGCCAGGCTCAAACTCTTGACCTGGTGATCCGCCCACCTCGGACTCCCAAAGTGCTGGGATTACAAGAATGAGCCATGGTTCCCAGCTCATTGAACAAACATTGATTGAGCATGCCAGGCCCTGGGTCAGGTGCTACCCATTTCAAAGTAAATAAGTTCTGAAGATGTTTATGGTAAACAACTTCCTTCCTCACTATTAAATAAGAACAAGGTTCTTATTTGCTTGAGGGAAAAGACAGAGGCTGAGGGGTGGCTTGACCAGATGGAACAGTAAAAAGGAGACCAAAGTGTGACTACTCTGCCTTAGCAGGGCTGGAGTCGGGTGAAGTGCCTAGTTTGCAAAATTTAAGAAGGAGCGGGGTGCAGTGGCTCACACCTGTAATCCCAGCACTTTGGGAGGCTGAGGTGGGACGATCACTTGAGGCCAGGAGTTTGAGACCAATCTGGGCAACATAGTAAGACCCCGTCTCTACAAAAAATTAGCTGGGTGTGGTGGTGCCTGCCTGTACCCCAGCTCCTCAGGAGGCTGAGGCGGGAGGGAGGATCACTTGGGCCCAGGAGTTGGAGGCTGCAGTGAGCTACAATTGTACTGCTACACTGTGGCCTGGGTGACAGAGCAAGATCCCAACTCTTAGAAAGTAAAATAAAAAATGTAAGGAGGCATTCATGCGCAAGTACTTGTACGACTTGACAGTAAGCACCTCCTTAAATGTGGCACCCTAGCACGCCCCACTTGTCACCCCCTAGTCCGGCCTGTGCGTTGGCTCCCCCTAAGAATGCTGTGGTCCCAGGAGGACTTGGACCTCCAGTTTCATTGTAGAGCCCAAAGACTCCTTCCTCACTCCCCCTCCCTCCCCAGCGGCACTGCTGTGCATACCCCTCCTTCCTTCAGCTAGAGAGAAAGATGCCGTCAAATAGGAGGAGCTATATCAGGCCCATCAGGGCCTCCAGATCTCACTCTCTGTCCACTCACCTGGCTCCAAGGAGTCTCCACTGGAATGGGCATTTGTGGGTTTTGGACACGTAGTGCTCATGTCCCCTTCCTGAGATGCCCCAATTTTCGGATGCAGAATTGAGGAATGACCTCTTTTTCACTGTACGTAGCCTTATGGAACTCCTCCCAGGGCCTTACCGTCCTAGGGCCGAGGCTGGTATGAAGCCCAGGACCTGGCCATTGGTGCTCCCTTCCAGGACCGGGAGTCCGGAGCTGAAGGAACTGGTTTCTTTTTCTTGCCACCAACCACCGTGACCCCTACAGTCCCTTTGAGTATTGCCCATGTCACACAGCACACCACACCTCAGAGCCCTGCGTCTCAAGGTGTGTTCCTCAGGCCGGCAGCACTGGCATCACCCAGAGCTGGCAAGAAATGCAGAGGCTGGAGCCAGCCGCGACCACAGCAGAATCTGCATTTGGACAACATCCCTGGTGGGCTCCTGTGCTCATTTAAGTGTAGGGAGCACCTCTCTACACCTTTCCCTGTGCTCCTACAGCATTTCACAGCCACAGGGGCCTGGGGAAGGGACCTGTCTTGATGTGCGTGAGTAGCTGAAACTAAGGAGGCTCTGGGCTGGCCCTGCCTTTCCAGATGACCTCACTCCCCAGGACTCCTCAGCTATGGGCTTCTCAGACGCACTTACCAGGTGCATAGTGTATGGCTGACTCTAAAAGAAGACAAATTGGGCAGTGAGCTCAGAAAATAACAACATTTGAACAACCCTCCCTCCAGAGAAACCCCTCCCCTGCCAAGGTGTGGGGCAATGGAGGCCGGAAACTCCTGAGGTTGTTTCACAGGGTAAAGCTTCGCTCCAAAGTCCCTCAAGCTGAGATGGTGGTGGCTGTGGTTCCTTTTCTCTAGAGAAGGAGCCTACTTTATCTTTTCAGGTGGATCAGGAGTGAAGAAAGGGCATGAATAACTCTAATATTCATAGGTAGTCTGCCATGTACCAGGCCCCAGACAGGTTTTACCTTTTATTCTTATTTATGTATTTGAATAGAGACAGGGTCTTATTCCATTGCCCAGGCTGAAATGCAGTGGTGCAATCATAGCTTACTGCAGCCTTGACCTCCTGGGCTCAGGCGATCCTCACACTTCAGCTTCCCAAGTAGCTGGAACTACCAGTGCATGCTACTATGCCTGGCTAATTATGAAAAAAAAATTTTTTGGCTGGGTGCAGTGGCTCAGGCCTGTAATCCCAGCACTTTGGGAGGCCGAGGGGGTGGATCACAAGGTCAGGAGTTCAAGACCAGACTGGACAACATGGTGAAACCCCGTCTCAAAAAACACAAAAATTAGCTGGGCATGGTGGCTCGTGCCTGTAATCCCAGCTACTTGGGAGGGTGAGGTAGGAGAATTGCTTGAACCGGGACCTGGGAGGGGAGGTGGAGGTTGCAGTGAGCTGAGATCACGCCACTGTATTCTAGCCTGGGAAAAAGAGCAAGACTCAATCTCAAAAAAAAAAAAAAGAAAAAAAAATTTCTTTTTTTGTAGAGATGAGGTCTCACTGTGTTGCTCAGGCTGGTCTTAAACTCCTAGGCTCAAGTGATCCTCCTGCCTCAACCTCCCTAAGTGCTGGAATTACAGATGTCAGTCACCAGACCTGGCCTTTTTTTTTTTTTTAATTTTTAAAAGATGGGGGTCAGAGCACCTGTCACTCAGGCTGGAATGCAGTGGCAAGATTATAGCTCACTGCAGTCTCTAACTCCTGGACTCAAGTGATCCTTCCACTTCAGGCTCCCAAGTAGCTAGGACTGCAGGGCTGTACCAACACACTTGGCTAATTTAATTAAAACACTTTTTTTTTTTTTTTTTTTTTTTGTAGAGATAGGGTCTTGCTTATTGTCCGGGCTGGTCTTGAACTCCTCTCAAGCAGTCCCATGTCGGCCTCCCAAGTAGCTGGGATAGCTTTTATTCTTTAACACAACTGTAAGGAGCAGCCTCTTAGAGAGGAGGAAACTGACATTCAGAGAGGCTGAGTAAACTGAAATTCAGAAAAGCTGAGTAACTTGCTTCAAATCCCCCAGTGGTAACTGGGAAGAACTAAGGATTGAACTCCGGTTTTTATCAGTGTTGCACATTCACAAAAGTACATGCAACATAACACATGCAGTATCAAAGTTGTTGGCATATCCTCATGCAATCAGTGGTGGTGGTGATGCCGATGGCTCTGAGTGTGGGGGAAGGTGGGTGGTGGCCTTGGGAGAGTCAAGGGCACAGACCAGGGGCTTGCGTAGGGCTCAGCTCTCTGTGGTGGTATTAGACTGACGAGATGTTCAGCTAGCATGAGATATCCTTTGCACCAAAGCCATTTGTAACTCAAGATAAAACATCACTAAACTAGTAAGTGGAAATAAGACTACATAAATTCAGATTTTTCCAATAATGACTTTGTCAATGCCTTTTTTTTTTTTTTTTTTTTTTAAAAAAGGTCTCATTCTGTTGCCCAGGCTGGAATGCAGTGGTGTGATCACGGCTCACTGTAGCCTCAACTTCCTAGGCTCAATTGATCCTCCCATTTCAACCTCCAAAGTAGCTGGGACCACAGGCATGTGCCAGCACACTCAGCTAGTTTTTTTATATTTTTTGTAGAGGTAGAGTTTTGCCATGTTTCCCAGGCTGGGGTTGAACTCCTTGGCTCAAGCTATCCTGCCTCCACCTCCCAAAGCGCTGGGATTTGGCATGAGCCAATGCCTTTTTTTGAAATATAAAATAACAAAATTCTACCACTGTTTCTCATTGGGTGCTATGCTTTTGTGAATGCACTCAGTACAAACCCCTCTAGGATAATCCAGCTCTAATGAGTGATGAGCTGACCTCCTGCTTCCTTTTAATTCCAGATCTGAGACTAAGGGATGTTTGCTCATTTATTGGAGGTGGCAGTGATTCCTCTACCTGGAAGACCAGTGGTGTGCACCATGCTTAGAGAGGTGAGTAGGCTGAAACCTTCTTACGTAGTCACTTCTCAAGCATTTCTGGAGTGCCTGCTATCCTCATTCCTGGGCTCTCAGTCAAGAATGTAATTGAAGCCCCAGGACAATAGAGTGTGAAAGGAAAGATGTTCCCTGGTGTCAGATGCCCTGGCCAGCCAGAACCGAAAGCATGGAGTAGATGCTTGGCTTTTATTCTTGGTGCTGGCTGGGTCCCTGTGTCCTGTCCTACACCCGAAATCCTCTTTAGGCAAAAGGCAAATCTAACTAGAAAGCTCCAGCTCAGGCCTCCGCCGGTATCTCCAGAACCTGCTGTGACTGAGAACAGCCTGCTTCCTCCCACCAACCCCCCTGTTTAAAGGTTAAACGTACAAAGGCAGGAGTGGCAAGCGCAACAGAGGGAACCGCAAAGCAGCCCCGCAGATGCTAACGGTGTCACCAGAGGACCAGGATATTGTTATTGTCTAAACTCCACTTCTAAGTGCCCTAGGAAACCTTGTAGTGTCTGAGAGCAAGATCAACAAGGAGGGGAGCTAGGTTTTCATAGTGTCACTGAGAAGTCCCCAGGAAACCTAACCCCGGGTACAAACCCCAATGTGCTCTGGAGAGACACAAGACCTGGTCACCTCTTCTGGATGCCACTGGGGAGGCACTTCCTGGAGAGCTGGTGATGGTTGGTCATAGGGGTCTACTCAGGCCCCTCTTCCTACGCTGGAGAGGGGCTGTTCTTACGGCTCACCAGTGCTGGACTTTAGTGCTGACAGGTGGTGAAGTGTGCCTCCGTGAGATTTAAGGCTAGGGGGGTCCAGCTGGGCTATCAGGCTAACTCGCCACTGGCCCCGACCCATCCCGATGAATCATCCTGGTGAAATGAACATCAGAGGCAGCCTTGAAGGAGAAAATGACAGCACATTAGGGCAGCCTGACAGGTGAGTAGGGAAGAGGTGAGGGGTGGCCTTGTCTTTGAATCCTGGGGACTTCCAAGGGCTGATCACCAGGATCTAAGACTTTAAAGAACACAGCAATAGAAGTTGTTCACCATTGAGAGTTTGCTATCCAGGCACCGTACTAAAACTTTTCATGCAATATCTTAGTTACTTATGCTCTGAATGTTGTGATGCAGGGTACTATTATTATTATTATCCCCATTTTGCAGATGGGGAAATAATCACAGAGAAGTTGAGCAGCTTACTTTAAGTCACACAACTAGTTAGTGGCAGGGGTGGGTTTTAAATTCTGGTTGAATTTCAGAGGCTGGGATTGTACGCACTATCCAGGCTGCCTTGTTAGCAGGGCAGTTAAGTTTTCTCTCTAGCTGCTTCCTCCTTCTGTCACTGTTCATCATCCAGTAATTAAGGGTCTTCCCAGAACCGAGGCCTGGGCAGTTCCTCTAAGCCCACACACTCATCATTCACTTTTATCAACGCTGGGTCTAGACAAGGGGTACAGGAAAGAGCCGGGTGGCTGTGGTGAAGGCATGTCTTCAGCTCAAGTTTGTGTGTTTTTGCTGGGGGAGCAGGACAGATAGGGGGGGAAAGACAGAGACAATGTGTGGAACTAGATTTCTTCAAGGCCTTACCTCACCAGTTTGGGAAAAGTTGTTTTGTTTCTCTTTTAAGAACCTGAGGCCTGGAAATCCAAAAAGGAGTCCAGGCTGGAGTGGGAATCACTACATAGTTAAAAAACAACTTAACACTATATTTAGGGTATGTCTGTGCTTAAATGAAATAGTTTTTTTTTTAAGTGTATGTTTTCATTTCTGTATGTAATATCCATATTACTAAAAATCTCCTATCAGTCCTAGTTGTGAGAACAAAAAAAATTACAAAAACCCAATGATCAAAAATAGGAGAATGAATTATGGCACGTTGACTAGAAGATGAGGTGAGCAACACAGGAAGACGCTTATGCAAATTTTTTTGAATAAAAACCAACATTTTGAATAAAAAGCCTTCCATAAACCCACAGGCAAAACATATGGAAAATAAAAGTTTTTTCCATTGGTGACCTTTTTTTCCTTTATAGATTTTCTCGATTGTTTTTAGAATGCTTTGTGACAAATACAAAATGTACACAATTAAATGGTGGCATTTACCTTATGTGTACATTTTGCTTATTTCCCTTGCAACTCTATATCCAAATGTAGCAAATAGCTTTTCATTTGAACTTGCAAATGGCTGCGTGAAATTTAAATATTCCTTTAAATACACAACCCACATTGATTGCTGTTACACAGATTGGAATGAATTCTTCAGGTTCAAGTCGTTTTTATCCAAATTTAATTATCCATTTTTTGTTTGTTTTTTGAGAGGGAATTTTGTTCTTGTTGCCCAGGCTGGAGTGCAATGGCATGATCTCGGCTCACTGCAACCTCCTCTGCCTCCCAGGTTCAAACAATTCCCCTGCTTCAGCCTCCCGAGTAGCTGGGATTACAGGCATGTGCCATGACACCCAGCTAATTTTGTATTTTTAGTAGAGATGGGGTTTCTCCATGTTGGTCAGGCTGGTCTCGAACTCCCGACCTCAGGTGATCCACCCCCCTCGGCCTCCCAAAGTGTTGGGATTATAAGCGTGAGTCACTGTGCCTGGCCAATTATCCATGTTTATCAGGAATATCTTGTTTCTTGGGTAGGAACCAAAACGAGGAGAGCAAAAAAGGAGCTCACAGCCCCCAGCAGTTCGTATTAAAATAGCACTGAAATCCAGTTTTCTCTCGCCCACTGCCCCACTAGTCCTTTCACTTGGAAGACTGGAAAATGGGTTATCTGGAGACACCCAGAGCTCCTAGCCCATTAGGCTCTGAACTTGGCTGAGGCTTCTGAAGTCTGGCAGCTCAAGTAGATCAGGTCACAGCTGTACCAGCGACTACAGGAATCAGCCTGCGGAGCCTTCTCATGGAAGAAGTGAATGTTAGTGGCGCTCCTCATCCATTTGCTTTACCACAAATCAAAGGCTCCTTCACACCTCCCTGGTAGAGTAGGAAGCTGATTTTTTAGGCTCTAAGAGTGTATATGTGTATTCATTTAAACTCTACTCTTTCCTCTAAAGCTTACGAGATGCTCTAGCATTAAAGCAAAGGTATGGTAAGACCAAAAATTAAAAACCAAAAGCAAAACAACAGTGGCAGCAGCATACAACTACATGGCCTACAGCAAGGAACGAGAAGCGGGTAAGAGTGGAGGGTTTTAAAATGAGAATCTGGTAGCAAACGACAATAATGAACAAAAAAATTTCATAGAGTAAATAATCAAACCAAAGCATTTTTAAACTAGTAGAGCTCTTGTTTCTAAGACTTGAGAGGCCAGGGTGAGTGGTGATTTGCCTGTGGCTGGATACCCCGGAGAAAATTAGACAGCATGCCCAGGAAAGCCTCTGCTACTGGTTTGAGATGGTTAAAAATCATCCAGGAAGAGGGCATGACATCTGTTTTCCATGTAGTCTTCTATCATTTACTCTCAATCTGCCATGTAATCGTATCTGGTTTTATTATTTTTGAGTGTGTTTGTGCATATATTCAGTTGCCTCCATAGACTCCTTGAGGGCAAGACATCTATTTTACTTTCTCCGTATTGTCCTACAATCCCCAACCTTGAAAACAGACTAGGATTTGCCATCATGACGTGTGCTGGCTTCTCAGCCCCTAGCCCCACGCAGCATCTGCGAAGAAGTGACAACTCTTCTGCTCCTCTGGCCCACTCGAGCCCAAAATACAGTCCCTAAAATGCTGTAAACCATACTTTTTTTTTTTTTTTTTAATTTTGAGATAGAGTTTCACTCTTGTTACCTAGGCTGAAGTGCAGTGGCACGATCTCAACTCACTGCAGTCTGTGCCTCAGTCTCCAGAGTACCTGGGATTACAGGAGCCTGCCACCATGCCTGGCTAATTTTTTGCATTTTTGGTAGAGACAGGGTTTCACCATGTTGGCCAGGCTGGTCTCAAACTCCTGACCTCAGGCGATCCACCCACCTCAACCTTCCAAATTTCTGGGATTACAGGTATGGGCCACTGCACCTGGCCTGTAAACCATTCTTAAGTGGAAATATAATTTGTCTTTTAGGCCAAATTATGAATCTTAATTTTAATAATTCTAGTTACTAGAAGACAATATGGAAGCTCTTTCTGTGTCTGAGAGAAAGTGAGCAGAACAAGAACTTAGAGTAACAAAAAACTGTAGCCAGAGGGGAAGAATGAAAGCCAGAAAAAGAGGCATGGCGGCGGATAGGAGTTTTCAAGTAGAGAGTTAGCAACAGAAGAGAGGTGAGCAGTTTGGCCCAGATTTGAGTTTAGCAATGCTTTGTCGAGGCACATTTTCTTGACATTCCTATTCTTAGGCAAATGATTCTGCCTTTGCTCTTTTTAATTTCTCGTGAAGGTACTAGGCAGACAGTCCCGGAGTGTTCTGGAAAGGAGTGCTCTGTGTGGAGATAGGAGGAAAACAAATCATGGAATGACAGGCTTTGAGCTGAGTAAACCAGCAGTGAATCATTTCCCGCTGGCTCAGGCTTCTGAGATGCAGGTATGCTTTGGCCATCCCTAGGACGCCAGCATCCCCCTCAAAAACAAAAGCCCCTACTGGCTGAGTGTGGGTTCCCATTTCTAATATTTACATCACTGGACTTTTGGCAACTGTGCTTAATCCTTCTGGGAATAGTGATGCGGCTCACTTCAGATAAAGGCGTCCTTGACCACAGCGTGATTCAAGCAGTTCATTGGTAAGTGTTTCATTGTTAAACACTTCATTTCACAGAGGAAGTGGACTTTGGGGTGAGGTGGAGGAGTAGAGGTGCAGAATGTGGGCAGCCCATCAAATCCCAGCTCACCAGAAGGCCGAAGGGCTATATTATACCAGTGCAGGCATCTTAGAGTTTAACATTGGATTCATGAGTCTAAACAGTAGTTCCACTGGAAAGGCAGCATTCCAAATCCTTTCTGAGTGTCTCGAATTGAAAGCAGACCAGGACTTACAATAATGATGTGTGTTGGGCCCTCTGACTCCACCCCCACACAGCATCTGCCAAGAGGAGTCGACTCTTCTGATCCTCTGGCCCACAGGTGCCCAGCCAGCCCCTCAGGAGACATAACAACTGCTCCCCTGCCACACACTTTTCACCTTTCTGGTTATTAGCTTCCCTCTGGAGACAGTGGATTCCAAGGTTCCACAGGATCTGCCTAGTGGGTCCTCTAGAATGAATGAGGGTTGAACTGCCTTCATTTACATCTGATGCTAGGCCTAAGAGCAGTGGCTCACGCCTGTAGTCCCAGCACTTTGGGAGGCCAAGGCAGGCGGATCACAAGGTCAACAGATCGAGACCATCCTGGCCAACAGGGTGACACCCCATCTCTACTAAAAATACAAAAATTAGCTGGACATGGTGGCAGGTGCCTGTAGTCCCAGCTACTCAGGAGGCTGAAGCAGGAGAATCATTTGAACCTGGGAGGTGGAGGTTGCAGTGAGCCGAGATTGAGCCATTGCACTCCAGCCTGGTGACAGAGCAAGACTCTTTCTCAAAAAAAAAAAAAAAAGAAAGAAAGAAAGAAAGAAACATTCTTTGCCTCCTGTGCACAGGTGATAAACAACTCAAACACAAACTCTGAAACTGTTACTTGAGCTTTGGGGTACCATGGCCATGCAGTGAATATACTCTCAGCCTGGGGCTTTTCATTTCAAAAGGAAAAAGTTACTTTCAGTTTCCCTAAGGACCTAATGCAGGTGGAAAAAAAGGATTGGGGCTAAGGAGTAGAAGAGGGACTCTATACCCATTGTCCCATTCAGTTCTCAGCCCTCAGGAAATGAGTGGGCAGGTGGAGACGGGCAGTGAAACCACCTCCTTCAGGGATGGGGAAATCAATGCCCAGGCGGTAACATGAACCTGGGCCGCTGGCCTGTGAGCACAGAGCGAATGCAAAGCTAGCCCCTCTGGTTTCCAGGCTCTACACTGCACTGCCGCCTCCACGGGAGCCGGATGACTCTGAGCAAGCCACTAAATCTTTCTAGGTTTCGTTTTTCTCTATCCTCAATGATCTTAAGGCTCCTTCCAGTTCTGAATCAGCATTTAAGTTTAGGGCAACAGCCCTGGCAGGCCTTGATAAGGCCTTGACTCAACCCTAGGTTCTCCATGGTTTGGTAACAAATGGAAAGAAAATTCTCATGGGCAGCAGAAACCAGCCTTTTCCTCTGGGTTGATGCCCATTTGTCAAAAATTTGGCAAAAGTTACATTCATATTAGTGAAATCTCAATACAGCTTCATTCATTGTTTGACACACAAAATTTATGACATCTGTTGGAGGAATGTAGCTCTGAAAACCCTCTATGTCAAAAAGTCTGTGTAATGGAAGGAACACTTCTTGCACTGCCCGACGTTTCTAATGTCTTTCCAAACCTTTGTCTCCAGTTCTGGAAATGATGGCTCCCTAAATGCCCTAGCGCTTTTTGTTTTGATTGCAGAATTCAGACTTTTTTTTTCCCCTGCATATACTTCTGACCGTAGATTAAAAAGAAAAAGCTACAAATAGTGTTGACAAGTTGAAAAAATGGTTAAGACACACTCAAATATCTTGAGTAAAAAAGATAGATACATACCTAATTTTTTTTTTCCTGGAGATAAAAGAAATCAGGCCCAAAGTACTGAACTCTGGAGGATACAAACCAGCATTTGCAAAAATTAGATTTTGTTTCTGCTAATGACAACTCTAGAACAATAAGGAGGAGAACTGTTCTCTTCAATGTCAGTGTCAAAAAGTTCAGAATGCAGGCACAAAGCGCTTTTCTTTTTTCTCTTAAGAACCAATTGTAGGCACCCAGCACTTTGGGAGGCCAAGGGGGGCAGATCACTTAAGGTCAGGACTTTTGAGACCAGCCTGGACAACATGGCGAAACCTCGTCTCTACTTTTTTGAGTATTCTTACTCTTTATTTTTATACAAAAATTAGCCAGGCATGGTGGCATGCACCTGTAATCCCAGCTACTCGGGAGGCTGAGGCATGAGAATCACTTGATCCTGGAAGGGGGAGGTTTCATCGAGCCAAGATCATGCCACTGCACTCCAGCCTAGGCAACAGAGACTGTGTCTCAAAACAAACAAACAAACAAACAAAAAACCAGACTGTATGTAGCACTCTCATCATAAACTTACATTTTTTGAAGATGCTTCTGTTTTTACCCTGTGTTCTTTCTCTGGAGTTCCACGTTTTACTCTGCACAGGGCAACTGTTCCAGCTGTTCATTCCGAAATCTGGGCTTCCTAAGTTTTAGCAATGGAATTTAGAATATGAATCTTGAATTCTCTCTCCACACTTCATGGTTCTCTAAATGGTGGTCGTATCAGCTTCCAGTCTTGGCCTTTCCATACTGAAAAGTCCTAATCTCTGTACCCTGACCTCACAGGCTGGCATGTTCAGAGGTTATCATACCTGGTCATACCCCAGGGGTATATCATCTAGAGACAGGGCTGTTCTCCTTTTTCATATTAATCTGAAAGATTAGGTAATCATTCTTTGAATTGGCATGATGCTTCATAATTGACTGAACTCATCTGATCCCTGGAACCCAGAGGGGAAGTCAGATGTGAAACCAGTCCCTCACAGTCATGTCAGCTGCTAAACGGTTGACTCAACCTCCATCTTCCCAGCCTCCTCCTCTCCTAATTATACCTGCGGCTTCATCTGTTTTTACCTGTATCTAGGAATTGTTTTTCTTCTGCCGTAAATGTTTGAAACAAGGGGAAGAAGATTCCAGGCAGGGCTGAAGAGTCACACAGGGTAAGAGTTTGAAGCCCAACCCCACTACTTGGGAGCTACTGAACTGAGTCTCTGGGCCTCAGTGATGTGAGGCTTAAGTGAAGTAACCCTTGTGAGTACAAGTTCTTTAGCACACATAAATGGCACCTGAAAGTGTTCATAACCGTCATCATCGTTTGGAGTAAAGTTAGTACTCCCTTAGCTTCACAAGGATGGGTACTATCCTCTGTGGTGGTCTTTGGAGCACAAATGACAAGGTGAGGACCACAGCAGTTAACTTTTTTTTTGAGATGGGAGTCTCACTCTGTCGTCCAGGCTGGAGTACAGCGGCACGATCTCGGCTCACTGCAACCTCCACCTCCCAGGTTCAAGTAATTCTCCTGCCTCAGCCTCTGGAGTAGCTGGGATTATAGGTGCACACCACCATGCCTGGCTAATTTTTGCAATTTTCATAGAGACTGGGTTTCACCTTGTGGGCCATACTGGTATCATTCGAACTCCTGACCTCAAGGATTCACCTTCCTCAGCCTCCCAAAGTGCTGGGATTACAGACATGAGCCACCATGCCTGGCTGAGCAGTTAACTTTTATGGAACAAGCCCTAGGTATCTGGCATTGTGCCATGTACTCGAAGTGGTTATGGATTTGATTCCCACAATTATAAACTATGAGCTAGGTGCTAATCTCACCTCCATTTTAAAGATGGAGCAGCTTGGATTTCGGGACTTGACAGGTTAGGTAGCCTAATAAAGGTGGAGTTCTGATTTGAAGTCAGATCTGGCTCCCCAGGTGAAAGAGGGCCAGGTTTAGGAAAGGCTTCCATGACTACAGTGGTGCAGAGCAGGTTTTTTCCTAGCTAAGGACTGGCAGAGGTGAGCCTAGGGGTGCTGAGACTGTGGGAAGGTTGAGACCAAAGCATTTATTTACGGTGAGCAAGGTGACAGCTTTTCAGGAGACCTAAAACCAGGCTTTAGGCCCCTGCTAGGATTCTTGGCCTTATAGCCTTTTTCTTTCTGTGGAGAAGAGATTCCTGATTAAGGGGTATGGAAGAACAGTTACAGAGATATTGAATACTTTCAAATGAAAAGATATCTGCATCCAAATGAGTTTTCAGAGATGTCCATTTTGCTGTTTGCTTTTGGTGAGAACATCCTTTTTCCTCCCTGCAGTACAACTTAAGCCAGGATTGTTTGTAATCTATTTTGTTTGCTTAAAGTCTTCAAGAGCTAGGAAAATGACTGATGATATTTTTAGTTTCTAAGTCTGAGAAAATGGAGACGTATTGGAATTGAGAACTCACGAGATGGGAAGCAGGAAGTCCTAAAGACTCATTAAAGCAGGACTAAGTCAAATCGCCCTGCTGGGGGACAACAGCAGATTTGGCACATTAACCCATCATTTGTTCATGTGTGGCTATGTCACTGCTAGAGACTTAGCTGATATGTCAGAAGAAAAATCCCCAAACCAGTAAAATCACTGCGAAAGTCCTACATGTATGTGCAAATATACACCAATAACATTGAAAAGTACATTTGGAAAGGTGCTCTCTTGTTTGGTTATAACTTTTAACAGACCAAAATAATGCTGCCTTTTGTGTTTCTGAAAAGGCAACACATGAAACCCAGTTTCTCCTGGACTCTGGGATATTGTTCTGAGAACCCATTTGTGGGGGAAGGCAGGTCAGCTGCACAATCAAAAGTTCACAAATTAAGAACATATAAATGACAGGACCACCAAATTTAGAAAATGTCCTACAATGTGCATTTTATTCCACATCATTATACAATGTTTACATATAGTTATAACTCTCAAGAAAATGTCCTTTACCAATTTTATGTAGTGTCTAAATCTTTCATTTTAACATCAAGAACTGAAAAGAGTGGAAATCCACACTGATTATTATCCTATGGACTGTCATGAGCTGCACGTGTGCCAATCAGAAAGGAATGGAAGTCTCAGAAGAGCAGCGTGGCTTACAGACCCTAGGCTTTAGTGAATTCAGGCATGCGGGATCCACAGTCTCATCTCGTAGTAAAACTCAAGACAAAATAAATAAGCGTTGGACAGAGTTCTACATTGTACAATATTGAACAAAAGACCACAGGGGGACCTTTTGTTTAAAGTAGCACCAGTCCATACCTGATTGTGTTTCCAACATTAATCTTCTGTTGACTCTATCATTGGCACTTTGAATGGAACTTTTTCTGCTTTAGTGAGGATTCCTAGGCTGACTAAGCATATACTGTGTTCCTAAACTCTACAAAGTGTGGCAACATCAACCTGGGAAATGACACATTTAAACCATTATCACCCTGACATGGGTTTGCCTTTTTGTGTGTGTTTTCCCCACCCCCTGACCTAGCTGGTATTTTGTGGATGTTTCTGTGACAGTGGTAAAAGTAAATAAAAATGCATTTAACGGGTAAGCAGTTGTTTAAAAACAAAACAAAAACAAAATGAAAGAATGTGGTCGCAGCTAAGGGGGTTTCACATGTTGTTTAACTCCAGTAAAGTCTGATCCAGCATCTGATGCATACTAAGGTTTTCTTCTGTGGCATGAGCCACTTTCTCTTCTAAGTCATCAATGCTTTTCTCCAATTTAGTTACTGACCTCTCCGCAAACTCAGCCCGAGTCTCAGCCTCCTTCAGCTTGTCGGAAAGGACCTTGATCTCTTCCTCGTATTTGTCTTCCTTCTGCGAGTACTTATCCTCTGCAGCCATTAATGCTTTCAAGGTCTGATCCATTATTCTTAATTGTTCTTCCAGCTGTCGGACTCGGCCTTCTGAGAGCTCAGCCCTCTCCTCTGCATGTTCCAGGTCGCTCTCAATGATGACGAGCTTACGGGCCACCTCTTCATATTTGCGGTCGGCATCTTCAGCAATGTGCTTGGCCTCTTTCAGCTGGATCTCCTGAATTTCCATTTTTTTCTTCATCCTTTTGGGCTCGACTTTCAATGACTTTCATGCCTCTCTCACACTCATCTGCTGCCTTCTCAGCTTCCTCCAGCTTCTGCAAAGCTGTTGCCAGATGCTCCTGGGCACAATCCAACTCTTCCTCAACCAGCTGGATGCGTCTGTTCAGAGAAGCTACATTGGCTTCAGCATCGGTGGCCTTTTTCTCTGCCAGCTCCAGCTTCTCCTGGGCATCTTTGAGAGCCTCAGAGTATTTGTCCAGTTCATCTTCGGTGCCCTTGAGTTTCTTTTGCAGCGACACCAGCTCATCTTCCAGCTGCTTGCTCCTGTCTTCCGCCGCCTTCTTGTCGGCCTCCGCCTGCTCAGCTCAATCCAAGGCGTTCTCCTTGTCGAGCTTCAGCATCTGCGTCTTCTTCTTGGTGGCGTCCATGGTGGCAGCGGCGAGGGGCCCTGGGGCTGCGGCAGGAGCGGTCGGGCGAGCTGGTCGCGGTCGGGCGGAGGAGCGGGAGTGCCTTGATTTCTCTTCTGATGCAGTTCTTGGATCTTAGTTTACATGAGAATTCACCCCTGGAGTTAGTCAAAGATGCAGCTTTTTCCTTTGCCCTGGAGTTTATCAGGGGTTTGCATGGTTAAATGACACTCCTTAGGAGTCTGATGACTTTGTTTGTTTGCTTGCTTTTTGTGTTTTTGAGATGGAGTCTCCGAGTCTCGAGTCTCGCTCTGTCGCCCAAGCTGGAGTGCAGTGATGTGATCTTGGCTCACTGCAACCTCTGCCTCCCAGGTTCAAGCAATTCCCCTGCCTCAGCCTCCCAAGCAGCTGGGACTACGGGCACATGCCACCACACCAGGCTAATTTTTTATATTTTAGGAGAGACGGGGTTTTACCATGTTGACCAAGATGATCTTGATCTCCTGATCTCATGATCCGCTCACCTTGGCCTCCCAAAGTGCTGGGATTACGGGCGTGAGCCACAGTGCCCGGCCTAGGAGTCTGATGACTTTCTACCTTTTTATACCACTTACATTGGGCATAGGAGTGACCCTGACAACTCTTTCTGAAACTCTGGTGAAAAATTCTGAGCAAGAGAAGGGGAGCCAGAAGAGAAGCTGGAGTTTTCCTCTTGAGTGGTGTGAGAGCAGTGAACCACAAAGATGAAGACTAGTTCTGGTGTGAAGGGATGGAGGCTGAGCTCCATTTATGTTCCAATGAGCATCTAGAAAGGTGTTTTACTGGGATGTTTTTACGGTGCCCTGTGTTATAAGGAGAATTTTCAGTGCCACAAAAGAAGTAGCACTCAAATATAAATTTCCTCAGGAAGGCAATCTACTTCTATAGAAGCGTGCGGCTCACAGATGGAACAATGGCAAGTGCACACTTGGACAAGAGGGGGAAGGGATACTTATGCCCTGACGGAGGCTGCCCCTACTGCTTTGTCATTCCCATATTGGCTAGGATTAGACCGCACAGTCTAGTCTAATTCTGATTGGCTATTTTAAAGGGGTATGAGCCGGAGTGGTGGGGTGAGTACTTTAGTGGGAAGGATAGTTACAGGCAGGTCAGAGCAGGTAAGCAGGGGTCAAAGCAGGTGACCAGAGCAGGTGACCAGAGCAGGTGACCGGGATGAGTCAGGATGGGGCAGGGGACCAGGGGAACAGACATAAACTACTGATTAGAACTGGTGGAAAAGGTTATTTACTGAAACTACGAGGAAGTTAAACTTTAAAATAGAGAATTAAAGAATAAGAGAGCTGAACATACTGAAATACTGATTCTTTGAGGAAAAACTTGGGGTTCACTCTAACACCTGCAATCTTTTAATTTTTCCCTTATTCATTCAAGTGACTCCATCTTGAATAAAGGCCAAATAAAGCCAAACCTGGTGGGTGATATTCCCCAGGAATTGGGCATTCTTGCTCATGAGATGTTTACAGTTGAGGGAATGAGTGAATGATGCTAACTAAAGACTCAGAACTTATGTAAATGTCCCAGTATTTTAAGAACAAAAAGCATTCTTAGTTAAGAATAGGTTTTGCTTTAAATATAATAATATGCTCATAAATTATTGCTGAAATCAACAGTAACAGGAAAATCACAGTACGAATAGCCTGTCACAAGCTGATCACAAGCCTTTTTAACAAAGTACACTATTCTTACACAACCTACATAAGCAAGCACTACATTTAAGGTAGCACTTTCCTACTGTTTTCTGAGGATGCCCTACTCTGCAATTCAGTAGTCTCTACTAACCTATCTTAACTTCACTATATACTGCAACTTGCCCTGAATTCTTCCCCAGGCAAGATCCAAGAACACACTCTTGGGGGCTAGAACAAGACCGCTTTTCCCATGACAGGACTGGGAACCAGATCTGGAAGAAGCAGGACTCTGCAGGCAGCACACAAAATTAGATGACAAGAATCAGGGGCCCTTAAACGGGGAAGAAATAAATGGGAAGTCCAAATGGAGAAAGATTCCTTAGATGATAGCTGGGGGATGCAGTGAGGGGCCCTTGAGGGTCTAGAACAGGACTCTCCCACCCAAGGGGAGAACCAGGATGGATTGCGGAGAGCTAGTAGGCTAGGAGAGTGCAGTGGCTCTCTTTCAAAAAGCATCTCAGAATGTTTTATTCTTGAGTTACACAGGGCTCCAAAGAGCTTTTGTTTGTGTGTTATAGCTATTCTTTTTATCATATTTAAAATTAAAACTGAGAAATTTTGAAAATGTTCATCTGCTCATTACTTTAGAAATAATAGCTGGGTGCGGTGAGTCATGCCTGTGGTCCCAGCACTTAGGAAGGCTGAGGCAAGAGGATCACTTGAGCTCACAAGCTCGAGATCAGCCTGGGCAATGTAGCAAAACTCCATCTCTACAAAAAATACACACAAAAAAATTAGCCAAGAGTGACTGCATGCGCCTGTACTCCCAGCTACTCAGCAGGCTGAGATGGGAGGATCGCTTGAGCCTGGAAGTGCAGGACTACAGTGAGCCATGATCATGCTGGCTTTTCCTGGTCACCTGCTCTGGTCACCTTCTTTGACATAGGTCACCCCTGGCTACCTGCTCAGACCCGACCGTAACTGTCCTTCCCACCAAAACACCCACCCTGCCACTCCAGCCCAGACCCCTACTCTCTTTAAAATAGCCAATCGGGATTAGTCTAGCTTGTGCAGTCTAACCCCAGCCAATAGGGAAATGACACAGCAATGGGGATGACCCCCATCAGGCATAAGTACCCCTTCCCCTCTTGTCCAAGCCTGCAGCTGCCATTGCTCCATCCTTACACCACACCCTTCTATAGAAGTAAACTGCCTTGCTGAGAGGATTTATCTTCAAGTGCTATTTCTTTTGCGGCACTGAAATTTTACTTATAACAGGAGAAAAGCATACAAGTCTTCTTACAATTTTACATGTACCTGGGAGTCCTCACAAGCAAATGTAGACCCAAAGAAGTCACTAGAGCAGACAATTTTATATATGTTTTAGACAAAGAAATGATAAATTTGTGAAGAAATGACAAGACAAAGGGGCTTGGGGAAATTACTAAGAGCTATACTGGGGGTAAGTAGTGGAAGATAAGGGTTGTTCTAATAAATTTGTTTGGATCCATTTTGGCATTGATTCCCTATTTCTGGTGATAAGGATGTTTTTCTCTTTTTGGTAGAGGGAGGGCACCTTTACCGTGGGACATTTTCCAGCATGTTTTTAGGTAGAAAAGAGGAGGTTTGAAAGCTCTTCCTGTAGAGTCTGTTGTTTCTCAAGTGCTTTCAGCTAATAATAATCAGTATGCCAAAGTGGCATATTTTTGGGTGATGCCATTGTTGGAACTGCTTCAACCAGAATTTTAAAGGTTTTGTTACTATTGAGAACTATTAAGCTATTGTGATGCATATTACTTTGTATATGACCTATTTATCTCATTTTGTTTGTTTGAGTATTTTTTCCCCTCTCTGGTTACTTGTCCCTCATGTTATGAAAATTCATAATGATGTGATTTTGTATGGGATATTTTTCTATACATGGAATATACCTGGAATCTCATGCTCTTCATTTTGATGAAATTTTCTTGAATTATTTCTTTGATAATTTTTTTTCATCTTTTCTGTTCTCTCTTGTGATTCTTATTTGGAAGTTGACTATTTCTTATCTCTTGGTATTTTTACTGTAATTTCTGAACAATTTTGACTCTGTGTTCCAACTCTTCCATTGTATTTTTTAAATTTCTGCTTTCATATGTTTAAATCTAAAGACTGTGTTTTTTTGTTCTCTAAAAAATTTAAGAGCCTGTAGTCCCAGCTACTTGTGAGGCTGAGATGGGAATACTGTTTGGGCCCAGGAGGTTGAGGCTGCAGTGAACCATGACAGCACCCCTGCACTCCAGCCTGGTCAACAGAATGAGACCCTGTTTCAAAAAAAAAAGAAAAGAAAATATAGATAGATAGACATACAGCATATATATATATATATATATATATATATATATATTTTTTTTTTTTTTTTTTTTTTTTTTTTTTTTTTACTTAGGGAATGACTGAAACTTCATTGCCAATCCCTTCCTTATAGGTTTGAAGGCAAAATAATTGAAAGGAGGGATTATTATGGGACTAAATGAAGAGTAGTCCAGTACAGGCTCCTTAGAACTTGAGAAAGGGGACTGCCAAGGCTGTACAAAGAGAGGGTGTAAAATATAAGCATGGTAAGGCACCAGCTTATTAATTTTTACCATGCTTATTAATTATTTAAGAGCTTTAATTTTCTGTTCTTTAGTATTTCAGTATTATGGAGCTTCTTGAATCAGTTGATATGATGACCCAAAATCTTCCATATAGGAAGTTCAGACCTGATGTGCCTCTTCACCACCATGCCAGAGAATGGTAAATGCCTTCACTTATTTTTTTAAGATTAAAAAAATATAAAAAACAAATTTCTCAACTTCGAGAATAATCTTTAAGACATATACTGTTTTTAAGGTCTGTTACAAACCGTAATTGATGATTTATAGCTAGAAATGTATGTAGCTGCTTTAGCTTATTGAGTTAATGAAATTGATTTAAGGGATTCTTCGTAACACAGTTTACAACTTGAGATACTAGAATACAATGGTTTTTATTTACTATAGATGGGTCAATATATTTAGAATTATTACAGGAACAAATCCTGGTTTGTTTTCTTGTATTGTCTCTCCCCTACCCCCACCTCCACCTCAACTTCCCTATTAGATACAATGAACCAATATTATTAAACCTGTATTTTAAAACCTAAAAATGCTATGGAGTCTATGCAGGATAATCCCATTTTAAAACTCAAAAGTCTTATTATTTCAGTTTTTAAGCTGTTCCCTAGTTTCTAGAAGTTACAATGACTCAGTTGACTATTTTAGTTATTATTCAGATGACTAAAATATTACTTGCCTCTTAATGCCTTAATAGGTCTTGTATATGTATTTAACAAAATGGAATGATTTTGCCTATTTTCACTCTAGGAAAGAGGAAAGATTAATATTGAACGGATTATGAATGCAAACAGGGTTGGGTAAAAAGGAAGTACTCAGATAATATGTCATTTTCCTAATCTTTGTATTATAGTTACGTATGTTGTTAGAGTAGAAACAATGTCTGTTATGTTTCATACTGTTGATTTGAGGATGTTAAATGTTTTTCTTTTTTTAACTAGGTGGGCTTATGCTATACATGGTGTTCTTGAAGTAAATGTTTGCCCCAGGTTAGGAATGTGGTCATGGAACCGTATTAGAAAACATAGGCAAAAAATGAAACAATATAAAGAACTGTATTAAAAAAGTCAACAAGAAGCCACCTGGTGAACTTCTCTTGTCTTTGGAGGTTAGCATTTAAAAACAAATTGTTGAATGTTTTGTATTACATACCTAACTCCTTATTGGTCTTTAGTGACTAATACTTCCTGTCTTTCACTCTAATTTCTATTGACCTTTTCATCTCTTTTACTTAGACATTTTTTGTACTTCTTAACTTCAGCTGGATAATACAAGATTTGTTGAAATTTTGTGAGCTTTTGAAATTTGAGATTATTCTCAATCTGAAGGAATTTGGATTCATGCAAATAGTAACTTGAAACATCTGTTCAATGTGCCATTTATTTATTTATTTATGAATGAGACGGAGTCTCCCTCTGCCCCCCAGGCTGGAATGCAGTGGTGTGTTCTTGGCTCACCACAACCTCTGCCTCCCAGGTTCAAGAGATTCTCCTGCCTTAGCCTCCTGAGTAGCTAGGATTACAAGCATGTGCCACCATGCCCGGCTAATTTTTGTATTTTTTGTAGAGACGGGGTTTCACCATGTTGGTAAGGCTGGTCTCGAACTTGTGACCTTTTGATCCGCCCATTTCAGCCTCCCAAAGTGCTGGGATTACAGGCGAGAGCCACTGTGCCCAGCCCATTATGTCATTTTTAACCTTAAAAGTCTAGTGTTTGTTACATTGATTCCAACTTCTCTGTGTTGGTTTCAAAGCCTTTTATGTATCACCACTGCATTTTCCTATGTTACCATCTGACTATGCACTAATTCAGTGTTTCCTGTCCTCTCTATATTTAATGCTTTTTCTTACAGCCACATCTGTGCTCATAAATGCTACCTGCCTTCCTTTATCTCTCTACCCACTCAATTCTACTCATCCCTGAAGTTCTACTTAAGACTTACGATTTTATTTTTCAAAAAATTACTCCCTAATTTACTCATTTCTATGCTGATATTTGTTCAGGCATTGCTTCCCAGAATTTAACATATGTATTATATTGATGAATGTTCTGTTGTTTGCTTTCTATTATATCTTTCCTTTATTGCAGCAGTTTGATAGATTATGTGCTTAAATTATTTATGTAAAGTTATTTTTGTAAAGTTAACACATTTTTGTTTTTATTTTTCAGGAGTTGGAAAAAACCTTGGATGTCTTTAATATTACTATAGCTAGACAGCAGGCAGAAGTTGAGGTAATTCTAGGCTTTTCAATTAGTAAAAATATAATTGAATTCCATATAGATATGAGAGACATGATATTATTAATCTTTTGCTGTAACATACTGTTTCTGAAAAATGGTTCAGTTTGCTTTTTAGTATTATAATAAAATTATTTAATAATTTTACCATATACATTTAAATCAGATAGAGATATCTAGGGGAAAAAATCTTTCTGAATAATTGGGCTTTTCAGATGTTCAGTTATGAAGGTAAAAAGCCAATTTATTTTTTTTAAATCATCATTTCTTAAAGGATGGTGGAAAAACTATGTGGTACTCCTAAATTCTTATGTTTGGCTAATGTTGCAGTTACTGTGTTCTGTTATTAATGTGTATGTTGTTTACATTCATTTTGCTCAAGGAGATAAGTTCTCAAAATGTCTTGCTTACATTTGTTTCAGTTGCTAAATAAAGGATAATTTGTCATTTATTTAAAGTTTATTCATTTTAGGTAAAGAAAGCTGGATACAAAATTTATAAAGAAGGAGTAAAAGATCCAGAGGATAATAAAGGGTGGTTTGGCTGGCTATGGTCATGGTCAGAACAAAAAACTAATGAACAGCAACCAGATGTTAAACCTGGAAGTACGTCCATTTCATTTTACAGTATAGTTTATCACTGGGTATCAAAATAAAGTTTTGCAATTTTTTTGTCTAATTAAAGTATATTGAAGTATATTGATATAATTATATATGAAGTTATTGCAAATAAAACTAATATACATTGAGCATGTATATTAGTTTAAAAATAAGTAATTAAAAAAATCTTACTAGTGCTTACAAAAGAGCTTTATGTCCAGAGTATTTAGTTAATGCATACAGCACAGTAATAAATAAATAAATATTCCAAAGTAGTCCATTGTAAATTTTCATTGAAGTTGTTTCTTGGGAAAGATTTTTGATTTTTAACCAAAAGCCTAAGAGTATAGCTTTTAGCGACTTAGGTATATGTTTTCAATCTGTCACTTATTAGCAGTGTGTCTCCAGCAAATTATTTAAGTGCACTAAACCTCAGTTTTAACATCTGTAACATGGGAGAAGATTACAATACTAATACCACCTACTTTTTATACTAAGTGTGTTGATTAGCACAGTGCTATTAATTGCCTAATATAGTTAGCCATCTTTTGAACTCTTGCTTAATATTATAAATTATTGTTGCTAAATTTATGTATTTAGCAATTTATATTTTGGATAATTACTTGTAAAATTGCCAGTCCCATTCAAACAGTCACTGTTTATAATTTCTTAAAAGCAGTCGAGAAAGTAAATTTCACATTCTTGAAAGATAAATTGTGTTAATTTTATATTGTTTTTATTAAGAACATAAAGCACTTCTTTATGATTTGTAGTTCTTGAAGAAATGTTGACACCTGAAGAAAAAGCCGTACTCTATGAAGCAATTGGGTATAGTGAAACAGCAGTTGATCCAACTTTGCCAAAAACAGTAAGATGTTTTCTTGACTTATACCTTAGAATTCATTAATTTATTTTGAGATAGGGTCTCACTCTGTTACCCAGGCTGGATTGCAGTGGTGTGATCTCTGCTGCCGGCTTTAACCTGGCCTCAAGCAATCCTCTCACCTCAGCCTCCTGAGTAGCTGAGACTACAGGCTTTTGCCCTAATGCTGGCTGATTTTTGTATTTTTAAAATAGAGGTGGGGTTTCACCATGTTGCTCTTGTTGGTTGTGAACTGCTGAGCTCAAGCAATCTGTCTGCCTCAACTTCCCAAAGTGCTGGGATTATAGGCATGAACCACTCTGCCTGACCTTATACTTTGGAATTTAATGTTACGTATGTCTATTTTTAATCCTTTCAAAAATATACGTTATGGCTTGTTCTGTGATCATTTCGTGGGTCTGTAATTGCATTTATTTTATTTCTAAGGTAGAGCTAAATATTGTTGCTTTTTTGGTGTTTATATGATGATTCTTGAAGAGATAAAATGTTCTTAAAGTATTTGGTGGGTTTTGAAATGAATGGACTACAAGAATAAGATTATTCATTGTGTTTACAAATATATATATATACATATATATATATTTTTTTTTTCATTTTATTCTTCTGAATGTACCCTAGTTTGAAGCCTTGAAGTTTTTTGTCCACTTGAAGAGTATGTCTATTGTTCTAAGAGAAAGCCATCAAAAACCGGAGCTGTTAGATATTGTAATAGAAGAATTTAGCACCTTAATTGTGCAAAGACCAGGAGCACAAGCAATAAAGTAAGTATTAGTTTATTTTCTTTTATCATATATGAAAACACTTCACTGTATTCTTGCACATTAGGTCACGATCCTAGTCTTTTGGAAAGAGCACTATAGTTTAATGTATCCTTTTGTGGTTTCAGGAAACTTAGTTTTTTTTTTTTTTGAATTATTAAAATAATACATGTTCAGTAGAAAACCACGTGTCAGTGAAACATAGGACATTAAAGAATAATACAAAAATGATCAGCAACTGCGCTACACAAAAAGAAACAGCATTAACAATGTGGTTTTTATCTGGGAATGTTTAGTTTGTTTTTTTAAAAATAGCTTTCAGATTGTATTCACATACCCTGCAATTCATCCGTTTAAAGTATGTGACTCATTGATTTTTCACAACTGTATTATATAGTAATTTCACATTGGCGTATTTACAAAGTTGTTCAACCAGCACCAGTGTATTAGTCTGTTTTCACACTGCTAATGAAAACTTACCCAGGATTGGGAAGAAAAAGAGGTCTAATTGCACTAATAGTTCCACATGGCTGGGGAGGCCTCAGAATCATGGCAGGAGGCAAAAGGCACCTCTTCCATGGTGGTGGCAGGAGAAAATGAGGAAGATACAAAAGCAGAAACCCCTGATAAAACCATCAGATCTTGTGAGACTTACTCACTACCATGAGAACAGTATGGGGAAGCCATGATTCAAATTATCTTCCACCAGGTCCCTCCCACAACATATGGGAATTATGGGAGTATAATTCAAGATGAGATTTGAGTTGGGACACAGAGCCAAACCATATCAACCACTATCTAATTCCAGAACTTTTCTTTTGCTTTTTTTTAATTCATTTTTTTTTTTTTTTTTTTGAGATAGTCTCACTCTGTTGCACAGGCTAGAGTACCGTGTCAGGATCTTGGCTCACTGCAGCCTCTGCTTCCTGGGCTCAGGCTATTCTCCAGCTTCAGCCTCCTAAGTAGCCATGACTGCAGACACGAGCCACCAACACACTGCTAATTTTTGGAATTTTTGTAGAGATGGGGTTTCTCTATGTTGCCTAGGCTGGTCTCGAACTTGTGCGTTCAGAGCAATTCACCAGCCTTAGCCTCCCGAAGTGCTGGGATTATAGGCATGAGTCACTGTGCCCTGCTCATTCCAGAATATTTTAACAACCCCTAAAGAAACCCTGTGTAACCATTAGCAGTCACTCCTTAGTGCACCCTTACCCAGCCCCTGGCAACAACTAATTTACTTTCTATTTGAAAGGATTTATCCATTTTGGACATTTCATATGAATGTAGTCATACAATATATGTGGTCTTTTCTGTTTGGCTTTTTTCACTTTGCATGATATTTTCAAGGTTCATCCTGTTGTTGCATGAACCTAGTACTTTGTTCCTTTTTATTGCCTAGTAATCTCCAGTATGGGTATACCACATTTTGTTTATCCATTTAACTGTTGAAGATATTTAGGTTATTTCTTCTTTTTGGCTATTCTGAATATTGCTGCTATGGATATTCATGAGTAATATTTTGTTTGAAGGTGGGTTTTAAATTTCTTGGGTATATATATATACCTGGGGTGGAATTGCTGCCTCATATGCTAATTCTGTTTAACCTTTTGAGGAACTTGAAGCTGTTTCCTGAAGCAGCTTCACCATTACATTTCCATTAACAGTGTATGATGTTTCCAATTTTTTCATATTCTCATCAGTACTTGTTATTGTCTGTTCCTTTGATTATAACCATTCTAGTGAGTATGAAATAGTATCTCACTGTGGTTTTGATTTGCATTTTCCTGATGGCTAAGGATTTTGAGCTTCTTTTTTTGTGTGCTTATTGGCCATTTCATGTGTTTATCTTCTTTGGAGAAATGTCTATTAAATTTCTTTTCTTATTTTATATTGGGTTGTCTTTTTATTACTGAGTTGCAAGAGTTCTTTATATATTCTTTATACAAATCTCTTATTAGATAAAGAATTTTCAGTTTTTTCTCCCACTGTGTTTTCTTTTTAT
Source organism: Cacajao melanocephalus (assembly GCA_963573385.1). Lineage (NCBI taxonomy): Eukaryota > Metazoa > Chordata > Mammalia > Primates > Pitheciidae > Cacajao > Cacajao melanocephalus. The sequence goes on from CAUYLG010038840.1 coordinate 41,887, forward strand.
TTTTCTTAATGGTGAAGTCAAATTTATATTTATTTTAGTTATACATGCTTTCATTAAACCTCAGAAATCTTTGCCTACTCCAATGGTACAAATACATACTCATATATATTCTTTTTTTATTTTAGAATTTATGCTATTTCCTCTTAAACATAGGTTTATGATCCGTTTTGAGTTAAGGTTAGTGTATGGTGTGAGGTTGAGGGTTCAGCTTCATTCTTTTTCATGAGATTATTCAGTTGTCCTAGCTCCATTTGTTGAAAAAACTATTCTTTTCCCCATTGAATGATCTTGGCAGCCTTGTCAAAATTTATGAGTTGACCATAAATGTAAGGACTTATTTCTAGACTCTTAATTCTAAGTCCATTGATCCATTTGTCTAGCCTTATGCCAGTACCCTGCTGTCTTAATTATGGTAGCATTATAATAGAACTTGTAATCAGAAAGTATGACTCTTCCAGTTTTGTTTTTTTGTTTTAGCTGTCCTGATTTCCTTAAATTTCTGTATAAATTTTAAGGTTATCTTGTCCATTTCTGCAAAAAAGTAAGCTCAGATTTGATAAAGATTGTGTTGAATTCATGGTGGATCAATTTTAGGTGTATTGAACAAATTATTCAGTGCAAATTATTCAGCTACTCATCTAAACAATATTAAGTCTTCTAATCCATGCACTTTGGATGTCTTTTCATTTATTTAGATATTTTTAAAATTTGAACAATGTTTTATAGTTTTCAGATATAGTACACCTCTTATGTTAAATTTATTTGCAAGTATTTTATTGTTTTTGTTGCTATTACAAATGGAATTGTTTTCTTAATTTCATTTTGGATTATTACATATGTGTAGAAATACAATTGAGTTTTGTATACTACACTTGTATTCTGCAACCTTGATGAACTTGTTTCATTAGTTCCATGAGTTTTTTTAGTTGATTCCTTAGGATTTTTTATATACATGATTATATAATCCGCAAATATAGTTTTACTTTTTCCGTTCCAGTGTGGATGCCTTTTCTTTCATTTTCTTGCCTAATTGCCCTGGCTCGAACTTCCAGTAGTATCTTGAATGGAAATGATGAGAGTGGACTTCTCTTCTTGTTTCTCTTCTTAGAGGGAAGTGTTCATTCTTTCACTGTTATGATGTTAGATGTGAGATAGGTGTGGTCAGCATCATTTTATAGTCTCACCAGCAATGTACATGGAATTATATTTTTTCATATCATTCCCAACACTTGTTATTTTCTTTTTTTTTTATTTTAAATTATAGCCATCCTTATTGGTGTGAAATATAGTATCATATTGTGGTTTTGATTTGAATTTCCTTAATGACTATTGATGTTGAGCAACTTTTCATATGGATATTGGCCATTTGTATATATTTATTGGGTCTATTTTTTAATTGAGTTATTTTTCATTTGTTGTTGAGTTACAAGAATTCTTTTTTTTTTTTTTTTTATGCGGAGTCTCACTGTGTCACCAGGCTGGAATGCAGTGGCCATGATCTTGGCTCACTGCAACCTCCACCTCCCTGGTTCAAGCAATTCTTTCGCCTCAGCCTCTGGAATAGCTGGGACTACAGGCATGTGCCACCATGCCTGGCTAATTTTTGTATTATTAGTAAAGACGTGGTTTCACCATGTTGGCCAGGATGGTCTTGATCTCCTGACCTCGCGATCCGCCTGCCTCGTCCTTCCAAAGTGCTGGGATTACAGGCATGAACCACTGCATCCAGCCAAAAATTCTTTTGTATTCTGGATACTAAACGCTCACCAGGTACATGATTTGCAAATATTTGCTTCCATTCTTCTTTTTTTTTTTATTTTTTAGAAAGAAAGAAAAAGAGAGAAAAGAAAGAGTGAAAGAAAGAAAGAAAAAAAAGAATGTAAGAGAGAAAGAAGAAGAGAAAGAGGGAGAGAGAACGGGATTCTTGTTCTATTGCCCAGGCTAGAATGCAGTCTAAAAATGGGTATTAAAAACGTCTTTTATGCCAATAATTGTGCTTAACAATGGAGACAGGAAGGAATAAGAGA
>CAUYLG010038841.1:0-36205 GCA_963573385.1 Cacajao melanocephalus
GATATCATCACAGATTCTATAGAAATACAAACTACCATCAGAGATTACTACAAACAATTCTATGCACACAAACAAGTAAACCTGGAAGAAATGGATAAATTCCCGGACACTTGCACCCTCCTAAGCCTAAACCAGGAAGAAGTTGAAATCCTGAATAGACCAATAACAAGGGTTGAAGTTGAGGCAGCAGTTAATAACCTTCCAACCAAAAAAAGCCCAGGTTCAGGTGGGTTCATAGCTGAATTCTACCAGATGTACAAAGAGGCACTGGTAACATTCCTTCTGAAACTATTCCAAACAATACAAAAAGAGAGAATCCTTCCCAAATCATTTTATGAGACCAACATCATACTGATACTAAAACCCGACAGAGACTCAACAAAAAAAGAAAACTTCACACCAATCTCCATGATGAACATAAATGCAAAAATCTTTAATAAAATACTGGCAAACTGATTGCAACAGCACATCAAAAAGCTTACCCATCACAATCAAGTAGGCGTCATCCCAGGGATGCAAGGCTGGTTCAACATATGCAAGTCTATAAATGTAATCCACCACATAAACAGAACCAAAGGCAAAACCACATGATTATCTCAGTATAAGCAGAGAAGGCCTTTGACAAAATTTAATAGCCCTTTATGCTAAAAACTCTCAATAAACTGGGTATCGATGGAACATATCTCAAAATAATAAAAGCTATCTACAACAAACCCACAACCAATATCATACTGAATGGGCAAAAACTGGAAGCATTCCCTTTGAAAACTGGCACTAGACAAGGATGCCCTCTCTCTCCACTCTTATTCAATATAGTATTGGAAGTTCTAGCTGGAGCAATCAGGCAAGAAAAAGAAATAAAGGGAAAGGAGGAAGTCGAATTGTCCCTATTTGCAGATGACATGATTATATATTTAGAAGACCCCATCATCTCAGCCCAAAATCTCCTGAAACTCATAAGCAACTTCAGCAAAGTCTCAGGATACAAAATCAATATGCAGAAATCACAAGCATTCTTGTACACCAATAACAGACAGAGAGCCAAATCTTCAGTGAAATCCCATTCACAATTGCTACAAAGATAATAACTTACCTAGGAATACAACTGACAAAGGATGTAAAAGACTTCTTCAAGGAGAACTACAAACAACTGCTCAAGGAAATAAGAAAGGACACAAACAGATGGAAAAACATCCCATGCTCATGGTTAGGAAGAATCAACATTGTAAAAACGGCCATACCGTCCAAAGTAATTTATAGATTTAATGCTATCCCCATCAAGCTACCAATGACTCTCTTCACAGAACTAGAAAAAAACACCTTAAACTTCATACGGAACCAAAGGAGAGCCTGCATAACCAAGACATTCCTAAGCAAAAAGATCAAAGCTGAGGGCATCAAGCTACCTGACTTCGAACTATACTACAAGGCTACAGTAATCAAAACAGCATGGTACTGTTACCAAAACAGTGATATAGATCAATGGAACAGATTACAGGCCTTGGAGGCAACACCACACATCTACAACCATCTGATCTTTGACAAACCTGACAAAAACAAGCAATGGGGAAAGGAGTCCCTGCTTAATAAACGGTGTTGGGAAAACTGGCTAGCCATGTGTGGAAAGCAGAAACTGGACCCATTTTTGACACCTTACACTAAAATTAATGCCAGATGGATTAAAGACTTAAACATAAGACCTAACACATAAAAACCCTAGAAGAAAACCTAAGCAAAACCATTCAGGACATAGGCATAGGCAAGGAATTCATGACTAAAATACCAAAATCACAGGTAAGAGAAGCCAAAATAGTCAAATGGGATCTAACTAAACTCCAGAGCTTCTGTACAGCAAAACAAACAATTATTAGAGTGAACCAGCAACCAACAGAATTGGGAAAAATTTTTGCAATCTACCCATCTGACGAAGGGCTAATATCCAGAATCTACAAAGAACTGAAACAGATTTACAAGAAACAAACAAAAAACCCATTTAAAAGTGGGTGAAGGATATGAACAGACACTTTTCAAAAGAAGACATATACGAGGCCAACAAACATATGGACAAATGTTCATCATCACTGCTCTCCATAGAAATGCAAATCAAAACCACACTGAGCTACCATCTCACTCCAGTTACAATAACGATCATTAAAAAATCTGGAGACAACAGATGTTGGAGAGGATGTGGAGAAATAGGAACACTTTTACACTGTTGGTGGCAGTGTAAATTAGTTTAACCATTGTGGAATACAGTGTGGTGATTCCTCAAGGACCTAGAAATAGAAATGCCATTTGACCAAGCAATCTCATTACTGGATTTACAAATCATTCTATTATAAAGGATTACAAATCATTCTACTATAAAGACACATGCACATGTATGTTCATAGCAGCACTGTTTACAATAGCAAAGACCTGGAACCAACCCAAATGCCCATCAGCGTTAGACTGGACAAGGAAAATGTGGCACATATACACCATGGAATACTATACAGCCATAAAAAATGATGAGTTCATGTCCTTTGCAGGGACATGGATGAATCTGGAAACCATCATTCTCAGCAAAGTGACACAACAACAGAAAATCAAACACTGCACATTCTCACTCATAGGTGAGTGTAAAACAATGAGAACACATGGACACAGGGAGGGGAGCATCGCACACTGGGGTCTGTTGTGGGGGCTATGGGAGGGACAGCGGGGGTGGGCAGGTTGGGGAGGGATAACATGGGGAGAAATGCCAGATATAGGTGACGGGGGGATGGAGGCAGCAAACCACATTGCCATGTATGTACCTATGCAACAATCCTGCATGATACACACATGTACCCCAGAACCTAAAGTACAAAAAAAAATTGTAAAAAAGTAATAAAAATTAATAAAATCATATTTAATGGTGGAAAACTCATCTATTGTCAAAAGTAAAAGAGAAAATTAATTCATTTATAATAACACTAATGTTGAAAATATGCTTCAATATAAAAGAGTAAAACAATTCCCCACCTAAACCATTTATGTTCAGATATTTAAATTAGAGATAGATATACAATGTTGTGATTAGCATTTTGAGTTTGGCGAGCCTGAATAATAACACCTTTTGTTAAATATGATCAATTTATGTGTCAAAAATATTTTCTTAATTTTTATATATATGTGTATATGATACACATATATATATAAATTTCCATACAGTTTTTTCTTCAGTTTGGTTAAGTGTATTTTAAACAATGAATATACTACTCTCCTTCCACAGGAGCTAAAGCTAATAATAATCTGTCACAAGGGATCATTCATTTGGGAGTGACATATCTGTCTGTACTGCAGAGTAAAACTTTATGAATAATTCACTTTCCTTTCACTAGATATTTCTGATTCTATGTTGTATTAACTTTCCGGGATATATTTTTGCACTCTGTAGAGAAAGTGACTTACACAATCCAAAGCAATAGAAATCTGACTGTTAGAGGTTAAAGGAACAGTAAAGATACAATTCCACTTTTGAATTCTGCAGATGGGATATTTGAAACTTGGCAAGTTAACGGTTTTCTCCAAGGTCACATCTAGGCAGAAGTCAAGCCGAGATAAAAATCAAGGGAAAAACAGTGATATGGTGGGAGAAGTGTTCTAAACTCAGCCATGTTTCAGAATCCTTTTGATGTTAACTAAGGTCTGAATACAAGATAACGTATATGACAAATAGTAAGTTTTGAAGAAATACCTAAGCATAAAGTGAACATGACTTACATTATATCATATAAAATAGTGGGAATAAAAAAGTATACAAATTAGTTGATAAAATAAAATATACCAGTGTGAAAGAGTATAAAGAGGCATCTGTTAGAAAAAGTAATAAGATTTTTATATAGAAATAAAACTGTAAATAACACTGGAGGAGGCAGAGGAGCCTATATACAGAAGAGTTAAAGAAATGAATCATCTTGCTAAAACCTGAGAGAGATAGATTATTTTGTTATTTTCTCTTGTTGTTTATTTGATTCACTTAAACTTATTCATTGCCTTTTAAAAGGCTATCAATTTAATTCTGGACTTGAATTTATTCTAAGTCTCTCGATTTTGGTTTGTTTGCTTTCTCTCTTTTTCCTTTTCTTGCTTCATTATTCTTCCTGAAAAAGTTTTTTACTCAATCATATAATAATTTATAGCATTTGAGGGATAGATACAAGATGTTGAAGCTTCTGAGACATTTGTCTTGTTTTCTGATTATTTTCTACATGCTAATATTACATATGCTATTTTTAATAATATATTCTTGCTTATGTATATATAATATCTTCTCCTTTGCTCTGTGAATTTAAATAAAAAATTTTAAACTGTTTTTTCCTTGCTTTGTTTTAGCTTCTTCTGGTTTCCTTTTTGTTTTTCCTATCGACTTACTTTGCTTTCTGCTTTGTTAGGTCTTCTAAGAGTTATTAGACTGGTTTCTCCCAACGGTGAAACTGCCTTTTGCTCTGATTGGACTCTGATTTTTCCTTTGCCCCATCAGCCTAGGGTATTAGAGGGAGACTGGAAGTAAAAAGAAAGAAGAAACAGACTCAGATGCTCCTTTCAGTCCTACCCTGGAACTGTCTCATCACAGTGGCTACACTGTGATTCCTGGTTTTTTTTTCTTTTCTTCATTATAAGAACCATTCTTATTCTGTTCCTTCTTAGAAAAACGCAGCAGCCAGATTGTTGCTTCTTCCTTGGAGATCTGAGTCCCAGTTCCACACAGCCTCTTCTCTAAACTCTTGCCTTAATGTGCACTGGGCAACAGTGTCTCTTCAGACATCTACACAGTCCTTCCTCCAAAATTCTGGATTCTCATCACAACATCTTTCTTTTCTTTTTACCCCATCCTTCAAATTGATAGCTGTTTTTGCAGTTGCCACCTGTATAACCTGTGTTTTCTTTTTCCTATCCCAGTACTTAAAAAACAAAACAAAACAAAACCTTCTGTTACCCATTTCTTGGTTCCATGTTATATGATATGACATGACATGATATGATATGATATGATACGATATGATATGATATGAACTTGACTGATACTGGACCTTTCCACATGGGTCCTCATTCTCAGTTATTCATTAACATTTTAAAATTAAGAACTAAGCTACCTACTCAGAGCTGCATCAGCAGATAGCTTCATCACTATTTAAGAACCCCATTTCACTGAGGCTCTTCAAAGTCTTTATAACAAGATACTTTCTCTGGTCTTCTTGGACCTTTTAGAGATAGCCCTTCGATTACTTGCTGGAGGAATAACCACCCAGCTATTTGGTGTGCAAAGCTGAAAAAGAAAAAGACAGAGCCACATTTTCTACATGTAAACTCCCAAGTAACACCACCATTTTCTGATATTTACCTCAACTTTATCCAATATAGTATCCAGTACTTCTAAGTTCTTTACCTCCCTGGCATTCAGAGAACAATTTGGACCATTTGTCAGTTTATTCACTCTGTAAAACTTCTGCTTGTAGCTTTCCCTATGGAGAGCATGGCTGTTTAACATACAATCTGCTCTTTAGTAAAACTGATGAATTATTATATTTGTTAATGCCCTATGTTTTTTCCACTTAATAGATGTGTACATTTTAATTGGCTATTATCTTAACTTGTTCTTTTCATTTGGAAAATTCAAAATCTTCCCTCTTTTTTAAAGACATCAAAAGTTTAATGAAAATAAAAGCGTTCTCATCTTATAATAGTGGCAATCGGAGTATAACATACACAATATTTTGAATGACAATTTAGCAATATAAAATAAGTTTCCAGCCCCAATGGAAAAACTTTTTAAGCACAATTTTCTCTACTTTAGCATAAGCAAAAATTTGAAAAACATAAACATTCATATATAAGAATGCCCATATATAAGAAGTAATAATAAAATGTGTAAAATAATCAAAGTCCTCTAACCTTAGTGATTAGATCATATTTAAGCCATCTCATAGAAATATAAGCATTTCTGAAAAGTTAAGAAACATTTTTTCTGAAACTTTGATAAGTAAAATCACTATATGTAAGTCCCAATTTAATGAAATAAAAATAATTATTTATGCATATGCATAGAAAATAGAAGTGAAATGAAATAAAATATAAGTAGTGGTAGAAATGCAAATTATGTTAATTTCATTTATAAATATTTCTTTTCCTTTTTTTTTCTTATTTTTTGCTTTCTTTTTGTTTTGTTTTGTTTTGAGACAGGGTCTCCCTCTCTCCCAGACTGGAGTAAAGTGACACAACCATGGCTCACTGCAGCCTCCACCTCCACCATGCCTGGCTAATTTTCGTATTTTTTGTAAAGACATGGTTTTGCCATGTTGCCTAGGTTGGTCTCAAGCTCCCAAGCTCAGGTGTTCTGCCTACTTTGGCCTCCCAAAGTTCTGTGCTTGTAGGTGTGAGCCACTGTATCCACCTAATTTTCTTTATTTTAAATATAAAACCTATATGCATTAGTTTTATATTAAGATGTGTATTTAAATATAAAACAAATATATATTAATTATGTAATTATCTATTTTAAATATTTTGAAAAGCATCTTATATTTAATCATGTGAAACACTCTTCACTGGAAATATTCAACTAGGATTGTTTATCCTAGAAAATAATAGCTGAAATATTGATTCTATCCTGTAGTCCAATGTATTTTTTGGCTTCACCTTCTGGATACAAAATGTTAATTTAATAATAATTATACAATAATAAGGCATAAATAATTGTCATGATGTAGGTAATGCCTTGCTAACAATTAACAGCTATTTGACATGGTGTGTCCATTCTTACAACACTTATGAGAGAAGTGCTATTTCTGTTCATTTGATTGTTCAGAAACTTGAAGTTTTGCAACATGCTAAGTGATGCTTCTCAGTTACATTGCATGTTAGGAGCAGAATTTGGACTGGGATTTAAATAGCTCAACTTGAGGATCAATGATTTCAGCACAGCAGCAGGTAACAAAATGGACTTCAGTGTCTCAGTATCTCTCAAGAGTGTGGCCTCTCTCCATCTTACTGCCCATGGTACACAATGCACGTGATTCAGAACTGCTGATATCTGCTTATAATCTTAACTCATCTTAACTCATATAAAGCTTAGTTATATTAGTGACAAGACTGGAAAAACAATGAGGCTTTGTAGGAATTGCCTTTAATAATGACATTTTATTTGGAAAGTAGTTATTAAGTGTTAGATAATAATATTTTTTAAAAGTCTTAAAATGAAGAATTACATTTAAAGGGGATAATTTACTGTCTATGAGACCTGCTCACTAGGACCAATTATAAAGTTACCGGAAGTTTAATATTGACATTTAGAATAATCTTTATATGTTACAAAACAACCATTAGGAATATTTTTAATACTACATTATAACATAAAATATGTTTATGACATAAAAGTAAATGCAAGACAAAAAACTTAAAAAATTATTTGCTTATGGTTATATTGATGAAAATAATATAATTCACAAGGAAAAAAATCAAACATATAGGAAAAATGCCTATACATATTTAACAGTGCCTCTATTTGGACAATGAAACAATAGGTAATTTTTTCTCAAATGTGTATGCCATTTAATATTATTTATCAATGCATTTCTATGATTACATTTAAATTAAAAAAATAGAAATAGGGCCAGGTGTGATGGCTCATGCCTGTAATTCCAGCACTTTGGAAGACCGAGAGGGGCTGATCACCTGAGGTCAGGAGTTCCAGACCACTCTGGCCTACATGGTGAAACCCCGTCTCTACTATAAATGCAAAAATCAGTCAGACATGGTAGCGCTGGCCTGTAGTCCCAGCTACATGGGAGGCTGAGGCAGGAGAATTGCTTCAACCTAGGAGGTGGAGGCTGCAGTGAGCTGAGATCACACCATTGCATTCCAGCCTGGGCAACAGAGTGAGACTCCATCTCAAAAAAAAAAAAGAAATAGGTTGCATGGCATTAAATATTTAACAAAATAAGACATATGACATAGACTATAATAGGTATATTTTAAAATATCTAAAACATTTTCAAAGACAAGGAAAAGAAAGAACACATTTCCAGAAAAACATGTTTTAGTGTAGGGGCTAAAATTAAATAGAGAAGAGAAGGTCAATGACTTGTCAGCCATGAGAACTAAACTGAGTTCTACAACATGATTCAAGAATGTAAGTTTTTGTTTGTTTGTAGAAACAGTGTCTTGTTCTGTCACCCAGGCTGGAGTGCAGAGGTGTAGTCATAGCGTACTCTAACCTCACCCCGAAGTTCTGTGCTGAAGTGATTCTCCTGCCTCAGCCTCCCGAATAGTTGAGACTAAAGGTACTTTCCAACAAGCTTGGCAGTTTAAAAATTATTTTCTAGAGATATGTTGCCCAGGCTAGTCTAGAACTCAAGTATGTGATTCTATGGTAAACTAGTTTACACTTGTATTCCAATACTTTCTGTATTTTTTATTTGACGTTAATTTGTCTAGGATTAATTTTTGTATTACATCATTCTCACATTTGTTATAATAGACCTTATTAATTTCTGATAAAATGTGTTTTATATATGATATTAATTCAAATTAACATGAAGTAAACACAGAGCTAAGTTATTTTATTTCAGAAAAATGAAGCTGACAATAATTGAAAATAAGTATAGACAACTAAGTTAAGCCTGTTGAGTGTTTACTGTCACCTCAAATCCCTTTTTATTCTTTCTATTGGTATTTTGCATTTATTTAAGAGAAGATAAATTATTTAATTCCTAATTTAAATGTGTGGTTTCAAATGTAAATATCCCTGAACATGGTACCTCATTCATCCCAAGGTGTACAATGCCTGGTAGCAAATTATTATTACTATTTATTATTATTATTATTATTTTGAGACAGAGGTTTGTTCTGTCACACAGGCTAGAGGCTGGAGTGCAGTGGAATGATTACAGCTCACTGAAGCCTTGACACCTGGACTTAAGTGACCTTCCCACCTCAGCCTTTTAAGTAGCTAGGATCACAAGACATGCATCACCATGCCTGCCTACTACTTTTTCTTTTAGTAAACATGAGGTCCCCCTATGTTGTCCAGGCTAGTCTCAAACTCCTGGGCTCAAACCATCTTCCCACCTCAGTCTCCAAAAATACAGGTGTGAGCTGTCATGCCCAGCCCTGATACCAAATTTTTGGTTGAAAGTAGCTTAAGGCTAGATCTCTTTTTAAAATTTTCAACCAAAAATATATATGCATATTATATATTAGGCTATTTAAATTCAAAATTAAATAGGAAACTACTCTTAACCCTACAAATTTAATCCTCTAGAAAGGACTAATGTGCAAAATAATTATTGTATTGCATTGTGAAAATTCTATAAATAGATCAATACAGACACTGCAATGAAGAAGCCATGGGAACTCTAGGACAAATTCGCAAAAGATCAGACATTTATTTCGGGACTTGAAAGATGAATAGGACCTAGCTTGGTAAATAAGATTTGGAAAAAGATATTCCTGGCAGGGAAAAAGGATCCAAACATTCGAGATATATTATATTTCTTGTATCTTGAAAGGAAATGATGAATGGTCAGGCTGGAAAGTTCTGCTGGGTTTATAGGTTATGAAAATATTACGCGAATGGGGATTGCTGAGCACTTAAAAGTAGAAAATTTATATCAAAACAAGGAGAAAAGATGTAGGAGCAAAAACATAAGGTACCAATAAAATTTGTATTAAAAAAATAGAAATAGGGCCAGGTGCAATGTCTCATGCCTGTAATTCCAGCACTTTGGGAGACCGAGAGGGGCTGATCACCTTAATGTTTGAAAGTTTGCTGATTTTAGCACACCTACAATACATATTCTTATTTGTTATATCAAAAACACTTAAGAGGCATATGATACAACCTCAATTATTACGCAGAAAAAGTAACCACAGCCTAGCGACAGTAGTTGTAAGAATTAAAAAAATAAAAAGACAACTGTCTCAAACACAGCATGAGAGATGAGTCTTTAAAGAGATAATGAAGTAATATAGTATGGATCAAGCTTCAATTCACATATACTAAGAAGTTTCAGATTTGAATCTTTTATTCTAAACTGAAAGACAATTTAAAAAGCCTTGCTTTTTCTTTTAAAACAGATAATTAATAACAGCTTAAAATTGTACTAGTTAGTCTCCCACTGAATGTCATCAATATCAAAATTAGATTCCTCAAGGACATCAAGGGAGGGGGAAAGAAACAGTAAAGCAATTAACTGGGTTTTCTTCTCATTAAGTTCTCATAATTACATTTTCAGGATTAAATGCACTATTTGAGAGTACTGCCATTTTACTCTGGATAGTGAAAATGACTCTGTTCAGTGTTGGAAAAGTTGAACTCTTCATTAAACATTAACAAATTAAAGTTCACCTGGAATGATTAAGAAAATTATAGTCCCTAAAACTGTTTATTTGAATGAATCATTAATATTTTGTTTTCTATCATACTAAATTTCATTTGCCTTTACAAACAAATAAAAACTAATAAGTCTTATAACTTTTTTTTTCTGTTAGGCCACCGGGATTAGGGAGAATGGTTGATATACATGAAGTTTTTCAGTCATGTGATTAATTTAAAGGACCCATCTGATACTTTTTAGTGTGTGTGAATAAAAGTGACATATTTGAATACTTAAAGTTCAACATTGTTCTATTTTGGTTTTCTTGGAAAGTACATTTAGGAAAGTTTAAAAAGACATACGAGCAATCCTCTCCTCCATCTCAGTTATAGAACAAGTAACAGATAAATGAGATAAAAAACCTAAAGAAATAATGCAAAAGACAATGCTGTCTTCATTTCTATTGAAACAGGTATTTGAGAATGTGACTTATACCTCAGGAAGATGTGCTCTCTCGTATAGAAGTTCACTTCACTTACAGCTGGCTCTTTACATTCCTAACACATGTGAGGCAAGAAATGGACCCAAAGTCATCAACAGTGGAGCTTTTTATACCTGAGCAGAAACAGCAGGTGTAAAGAAGACTTTGCACTGCTGCTAACATTATGCCATTAAAATTAGGACTCTTTAAAAAGAGAACATCCAAAGCATGACTGTAATTGGCAGAGAATAAATAAGGCTTACTTTGGTCTGTGTGTTAAAATAATTGGAACTCTATGGAAGAGGATGATTGCAATTGCTCTAGAATGAGAAAGGTTAAAACTATCTTTTTAATGTTTTTCCTGCCTCTAAAATCTACTTTCAATAGTAGTTAGAGTTATATTTCTAAAATACCCCTCATTTCAGTTACATTGTTCACCATCCTCCTCAAGATAAAATCCAAGTTCTCCTACATAAAATATGTCACCATAATTTGGTTCTTTATCCATTTTCATGCTCTCCTTTCACTTCCTTTTGTACACTTTAAGGTCCAGCCTTATGGAGCTTTTATTTTTTAAAAACATGCACTATGCATAAGTAATTTTAAAGCTTTTTATTTGTCCACAATAAATTTATTTATTTATTTGTCTACATTCCATCTGTCCTTTCCAAGTTTACACATCAATTCTGATTTGAAACAAGTAAGGTATAAACAAAGAGAGGGAAAAGAAACAAGCGCTTTTTTCTTCCCAACTTTTATTCACTATGTCTCTCATCTATGTTTTTCTAGCACTTCATCTTCTTACTAATTTACCTGTCATCTTGTACTTTAATACATATTTACTGCTATCTTCTACTACAGTTTTAAAGCAGCAAAGAATATGTCTATTTTGTTCACCATTTAACTACAGTATTCAGTAAAGTGTCTGACATGCAGTCAGCTCTAAATAAAAATTTGAAATGAGTGAGAGATCGAAGAAATATTTCATCAATAAATGAAGCAAGAAGCAGGAATTATTACAGGAGAAAGCTGATTTTATAATTTAACTAAAATGATATTTTAAAACACCTTTTTAAAAACACTTGTTTTAAAACACTAAAACACATTTTGTCTGTATTTTATGTTTAAAACATGAGCATCCATGAGTAAATACACGTCACCTGATGGATTGGATTAGTAAAAAGTTGGAACCTAGCATCAGGCCTACTCAGAGAAATGTGGTAGTCCCAAGGAGGGTGGAGACACTCATCTTTAGGTTTTCCAAAAAAGATTTACCTAGCAACCAAAATCCATAAGGTAATACATTTTTTGCTTGGTTGTATCAATTGCTTGTAATAAAATGCTGTGACAGTTTAAAATACTTTTATATAAAATCATCAGTGGGTTAAGTGCTTTTGGAATTTTTAACAGACATTTGGGGAAATTTTCAGGGCAGGTTACAGGAATCTAGCTATTTGGGGGATATAATGGCAGAGACCCCAGCTATAGATAGACTGAAGCAGGATGCAGATTCTAAAGACAGTCATTCAGAGAAGATAAAAGAGAAATTGTAATTAGCAGCACCAGTGTACATGGTGGAGCCTCGGACTCAAGAGCTTGGCAGAAGCAATTTATCTCATTGTTGGCATAAGAACAGAACAGGTTTTAGAAATGTGGAAAATAAATGGACAGGAAAAGAAAGAAGAGGAGCTAAAAGCCAGTTTTCAAATGGGATCTTAAGGCATACAAAAATATATACCTTTGAATCACATGTACAGTATATCTGTGACTAGTTGATTGCAACAATAATCTTCAGTGTATTTTCACATTTTAATACTCGCCTATACTCATTTAACATCTCTGCCTTTATTTAATATCTCTCTACTCCTTCCTTCCCTATTTCATTTCATCCTCAACAATCATTTAAACTAGATCTCAATTATATGAATAGGTGATTTTCAACTAGTGGTGATTTTCTCTCTCCTGGTAAAGGACAAAAATCTCAGAATTTTGGCTTGTCACTCTGGGGTGCTGGTGCTCTTGACATTCAGTGGATACATGTCAGAGATGCTTCTAAATATCCCGTGAAGCAAAAGACAGTGATATCATGATAAAAAGATGTCCGGTTCCAAATGTCCATACTTCTGAGGTTAAGAACCCTGCTATAGATAATGAAGAGTGAATGGCCTAGCAACGATTGTTCTTGAATTTCAATCCCATGCTCATGAAATAAATGGTCTCATATTGAAAATAATTGCAAAAATAAGAGGAAGAGAGGTCACTTGAGAACAGTGCTTCATGGTAATGCTTATAAAGCTCTAAATTAATTGAATTCTTGACTTTACCATAAAAATCCTCAAATTAAAA
This sequence comes from Cacajao melanocephalus, assembly GCA_963573385.1. Classification (NCBI taxonomy): domain Eukaryota; kingdom Metazoa; phylum Chordata; class Mammalia; order Primates; family Pitheciidae; genus Cacajao; species Cacajao melanocephalus. Next base: position 13,168 of record CAUYLG010038841.1, read on the forward strand.
ACCTAATAGAAAAGAGAATTTGAATCAGGTATCTTCCCCCCATATCTTTATTGCCTCTGAAAATGAAGAATTTCTATCCAGAGAGAATAGCTGATCATTTCACTGGATAAAAGGTTTTGCCATATTATGGCTGTATCAAAAAAAAAAAAAAAAGAGAGAGAGAGAGAACAAAGCATAGGGGTAATAAAGCAATAAAATATAAAGGAAAAGCATAAATAAGTATAATAAAAAGAGGATTACACTCATCTGTGTGGATCAAAAATCATCTGCCTGATGCTGATGTTTGCATTATGCCAGCTGGAATTTTCAGACAAATTGCTGCATCTTTCACAGATTAAACTAATGCTCCTGACTGAATGAATGAAGTTTAATGCCAGGGCATACTATGTAGAAATATTTAGACTATGGAAATCAGACAGATGGCTTGGTAAATTAATCCGTAAGCAGCATGCCATAGGTTAGTCATTGACAGTGATGGAAGAGTGTGGTTGACAGATACAATCATAGGAAATGTGAAGGTGAAAAAGATCATGAAGGGGGTTGGAGAAACCACTTTAACTTTTATTATAAAGCCACTTTATATACCATCATTTTAAATGCACTTCTTTAAATAAAAGAGTAGCTGAAGGGGAAGAATAATTTTATTATTCATTAAATAAAGTGGAAACTTTGTGACAATAGAATCTATTGCTCCAAGCACCTAACCAGAGTTTATAAAGATTACATATAAATTAATACTCCTCTTATAATTATTAGTATAAATTTATGTGGGACTTCATTTTGAATCGTCATGTAATTCATTGCCATGTTTTTTCACAGTTTTAATAGTTTTATTATTGTTGTGATTAAGACTATCTTATTTTAAAATTACAACATAAAATACACGTGAGTCCTAACATATAAAACCTTTTGTCATATAATTATGTTTATTGAGGAAAGATGAGAAATACAAAGGTATTTGTAATTGCATATACTAAAACAAGTTCCCATGAGATGTTTTCTATTTTATAAATTAAATTTGAAGTGAATCAATCTTCTAGGTATTAAAAGAGAAGTGTCAGCCTTGAAGATTAGAAGAGGGTTAAAAATACAACCTGAAATAGCAATTAGGGATAATGTGAGAGTGAGATGACTAGTGTGAGATATTATGAGCCAGGTAGTATTCAGCAGTTATATGAGGCTGGTTGTCATGGGACTAAGCATGGGACCAACATGCTCAATTGTACGATTGTCTCTATGCATGCTGAACAGCTAGTCAGCAATAAGGGTCAATAACCATGGGTACACTTGGGACTAAAGTTTCATCCTGATAAGCAGTGATGGAAAACCAATTACAAATTTAGTTGACAATATTGTCAAAACAGAGTTTTCTGTTATAATATTGATATCTAAGAAAAGCAGCACAGGAGAGAGAGAAAAGAACTCTAAAGGAATCAATGGATAAGTAGAGCTTATTAAATGTAGAAATAGAATGGTGGCAATACAAGCAGGTAAGCAAGAAAAGTAAAACGTTATGCCCAGAGAACAGGATTTCTAAGTTTGACTTTGGAAAATAGGCCATTTCACATCATGAGAAAGTCTAGAGTGAAGTTACAGTGGCTGGCAACAGAGTGGAATGAAAAATAGGATGTATAAAATAAGAGGTCACAGAACTGGCCGGTAAGAGTATTTATGTGGAGTCTTCATGGAGCTTGTGATGAGTAAAACGAAATGTCATGTTCAAAATCTTTAGTTCTTAATTGAGTTGATCATATAAGTAAATAAACAATATGGAAGTACTAGAACAGATAGTAAAATAATCTAAAAGAATGTGGATTATTATCATTATTGCGATGGGACTGAGAAATGAGGAGGAGACTTACCCTACCTCCCAAATTTAGGTTCTGTGAAATGTGGAAACATGAGCAGCCATCTCTGGAGATGATTGCAGGACAGATAATATTTATGGGAAATCCAGGTTTCAATAAAGGCCAAGATGTTGACTGAGGCATTTAAAGTTAAAAGAGAATTTCACTTGGCAAAACAAACGTATATTTTATAGCAGAGACAAGAGGTTTGGTTCAGGTGAAAAATAGTTAATAAGAAACTAAGTAATGTCTAAAAATATAAAAATTTAAGACTAGATTAAAATAGTTACTCTGTGATTAATGAAACATTTATTTATGAGATATCTTATTATCGTTATTACTTTGTACTGAACTCTACCTCCCTTCAGTCAATTGCAGTTCCTAGTGTAAGACGCTGTCTGTGCTGTGATATCTACAATATCCCTTGTGAATAAGTTAGGGTTCTTTTGATGGCAACATAAACTAATACTAATTAATTAAAATAATAAATGCCTTGAAAGAAATAGGAAGAAACTTAGGCAATCATGAGCCAGAAAGGACAGGAATTAGAGTAATTTCAGGTACTTTCACATTAGTAGTTTTTCTGTAGAACATTATAGGAAAGTCCACTAGCTTTAAATCATTGCAAGTTCTAGGCTAGGCTATCTTTAGAGAGAGAGAGTAATTTTGTTTATTCAGGAAATTACTAATTGCCTGTATGTGTTTGTATTCTCTTGCTTGAACTAATTCAGTGGATTGTTCCATATTTTGGTAAATCTTCGTCTAAATTATGTATAATGATGATTCTAGAACACTTTGTTGCAAAGAAATGTAGTATATCACAATCCACCTGTTACTGCTAAGGAGAAAAAACAAACAAACAAACTTACTTTTATCATCACCAAAGAAGGAGACTGGAATACCCATGAGGGTTTATTTATCATTTTTATCAACTCCTGTTCACATTTCTTATGTCAGTGACTGACATTATTTGAATTTTCATGTTACTCAATAAAAGCAAATTTTCTCTTGAATACTTGTCTATATAGAAATTGTTGATGCCATTGTTGATTTCATTAAACATTTGATAATTTTTGTTAGGCACTTATATTTTAAGCCTTCTGGGTGCCGAGAATAATGGATTAAAAAGACAAATCTGTCTCCTCTTTGGGTGATAGCATTTTGTGGGCAAAGGAAGAATACTAACAAAATAGATAAGTAAAATATTTGGTATGTTAGTGCTAATGGCAGTGAAGGAAATCAAAGCAGGATAGGAGACTAAGGAGTCAATTGTTGGGTAATTATATTTTTTATAGGTGGTCAGAGAAGGTTTCATAGAGAGATTAACATGTGAGAAAAAATCTGAAGATGAGAGGATAAGCAGTGTGGATACATTAAAGAAGAGCTGATCAGGTAGTGTCTTGAGGCAGCAGCACATCTGGATTGTTCAGGGTGAGCAAAGATACTCAGGTATCTTTGCTGTAGAAGAAAGAGCTGTGGGGAGATTAAATAGGAGTTATAACAGAGGGTCTGACATTGGAGAGGACCTAGTCAGCCCCTTTAAAGATGTGAATTTTTACCATTAATAACATGGGAACCCTTTGCAGGACTGGGGCAAAAGAATGGCCCCATCTGACATGAGTTTGCACAAATCATTCTGGTACAGTTCTCTATAAAGAAAAAACATCTGTCAAGATCTTTCTGTATTTGCGCAACTTCCAGGTAATGGAAACATTTTCAGGAAGTAAAAAAGCTGACAGAGTTGGAAAGAGGTAAAATAAATCAAATCTGTAGTTGAATTTAATTATAAATTAGTATTTAATCATCAAGTATACATTTAATAAGCACTTATAAAGTTCAAACACAATTGTCATTGTGGAGAACTCATAGATGTTGAATAATATATATCCTAGATTTCAAAAATAATGAAATATGTTGACATAATTAAAAATAACCCCAAATAATCTATTATTAAAAATTTATTCTGATGTACATAACATGGCCTCTAACATTAGGAAACCTTAATTTGGAATTCCTGTTCTAATACTCAGGCAGGTAATGCAGTTACATATCCAACAATTCCTCTCTCATTTATTTTGTGTTTACAAAGCCTACCTTTTGTGATTAAGGCAAAGAGTTAAAGCTTTACTTTTCCAGATTCACTTCCAACTAGGAGTAGCCACATTCCCAAGTGTTAAGCAATGAAATATAAGAATTTTTTTTCTATTGGGAACCAAAGAAATGTTTTCTCCATCATAAAAAAGTTAACAATATTGCTCTCTTGTTATCTAGAAATCCTAATGCTTCCTGTCTTAGAATTATGACCTGATAATAAAAACAGCTATAACATGTCATGGGGCAACAAGCCTGAATAAAATAACTTAACTACGGAGAAAGAGATTATGTAAAGGTGTCTCCAGCTTGACTTTGACAGCATCACTGAGCTGCTCTATCAATCCTAAATTGCCTACAGACTTTTCAGATGTGAGATAATACTTTATTACTTAAGGCAGTAACATTCAAATATTTTTATTTAAAGCTCAAAAACATCCCTAACCAATACATAGTTACCTATGTAAAACAGGTGACTTCATTTAACCTCAATGATGGATGATAACGTCCCATTTTCTCATTGATAAATGTGGATGAGACTATTTAGCTAACATATTTGTGGCATGGATTAAATCACAATATGCACAGTGAAGTGTACAGTCAAAATTATTCTCCAATATCTTTGTTTCCCTACAGTTAGTGAAAATGCTATTTTTGTTTAATATTTCCAGTTAATTTGTGTGATATACAATGACTAAATAGTGCACAGACAACATAGATTTCCCTGATTAATCATGTTCAACATGCTCTTTGGGGAATATGTGTGTGTGTGTGTGTTTGTGTGTGTGTGTGTGTGTATAATACATAAACACATTTACTATATATGTTATAAATATATATACTTCATATGTATGTCATAAATACATATGTACTTCATATATATTTATAAAATATATATGTACTTGATATATATTTATATGTACATGTAAAATATATATGCACTTCATATATACTTATAAATATGCACTTCATATTACAAATATACATATACTCTTTATGTATTTTATAAATATACAAATACTTCATATATATTTTATAAATGTACATATACTTTGTACATATTTTATATACCTTTCAAATATGTTTTTAAAATACATTTCATATATACTTATGAAATTATATATGTGATTGAATATTACTTTTGTACTGAAGATGAAGACAAGAAGTAGAAAAAAGAGAAATAAAAACAAGAAGAGATAGAGCTAAAGAAGGGAGGAAGAAGAATAAGAGGAACAGAAAAAGCAAAATAAGAGGGAGAGGGAGAGAGAGCAAATAGAATCAAAGCATTTCTGGATACACATCACTTAGAGCTTATACTTATATGCTATGTGAAGTAACAGCAAAGATACAAAATCCCTAGAATTGCTTTTTAAACTGTAATATTTAGTACAAATATGGATGAAAACTGACAAGGGATATCTAGAAATACTTGTTTTCTTTTTCAGTTACAGAAGGTATGCTTAGTTATTCTCAGTTTTACTAAATTCCTCATTGAACAAATGAATTCAAGATCAATTTTTCTAGTGTCTTAAGGGATTACCATGTTGCTGAGCTAAATTCACATAGACTACCATATACCTTATAGGGCAATTTTTGATTGATTATATGCATATTAATACATTTAACAATTTACTGCATCTTGTGTATTGAATTTTAAGGTTCCTAATATATATATTATTTTAAATTTTGTAGATGAGAAACAGCATTAACTCCTAATTTTCTTCACCTAAGATATAGAAGATTCTAGTAAAAATCGTATTTTAATTTCTATTTTTAAATTGACAAAGTTGCATATACTTGCCATGTACAACATGTTTTGAAGTATATCAGCCTTGTGAAATGGTTAAATCTAGTTAATGAAGAAATCCATCACCTCATATAATTATCATTTTTGTGGTGAGAGCACTTAACATCCACTGTCCTTGTAGTTTTCAGGAATACATTCTGTCATTGTTAACAGTAGTCTCTTTGCTGTACAACAGATCTCTCAAATGTATTCCTCCAATCTACCTGTTATTATGTATCCTTTGAGCACCATCTCCCCAACCTGTCCTACCCCCTAAGCACTCCAGTCTTTGATAATCACCTTTCTACTTTTTACTTCTATGAATTCAGCTTTTTTAGATTCCACATATGAGTGACATCAAGTGGTGTTTGCCTTTCTGTGCCTGGCTTATTCAACTTAACATGATACATCCAGGTTCATAAAAAATATTCAACATCACTACTCATAAAGAAAATTTAAGTCAAATCTGCAATGTGAGTTCACCTCACTCTAGTAGTCATGGTTATTATCAAAAAGACAAAAGATAGGTGTTGGCAAAGATGTGGAGAAAAGGGAATCATATCTACTGATGGTGAAAATGTAAATTAGTATAGCCATTATAGAAAACAGGATAGAGGTTTCTAAAAAACTTAAAAAATAGAACTATCATATGATCCAGCAATGCCACTACTGGTTACATATTCAAAGAAAAGAAAATCAGTATGTCAAAGAGATATCTGCACTCTCATGTCAATTTCAACACTATTCACAATAATCAAGATATAGAATCAGCCTGATTCATTAACAGATAAATGCATAAAGAAAATGTGACATATATACACAACGCAATACTATTCAGCCATTAAAAAACAAGCAATAATTGCATATGTAGAGCAAACGGCTCTTTTTTTTCCCCCTCCCCAGGAATTGTTTCAAATAAAACAAAACCTAACATTCTTGCACGAATTTCTATGTTCTATCTGCACATTGTCTATGTGTGGATCATAGTAGGCACCTTCCTGGTAAGAACCTTGTAACAGCTTTTGATGCAAACCCAGTCACTCCAGAATTTAGTAACTTAAAAATGAAACATTTATTATTGTTCACTAGTCTGTTGGTTGCTGGGACTTCTCTTCTGGTCTAGGTCAGACTAATTGATACTGGATGTTTCAAAGTAGCATTACACAATGTCTGGTGATTGGCTTAATGGCAGGGAAGTGATGGGATGACTTAGCCACATGTGTCCTGTTCTTCCAGGTGGTCTGGGTTGTTAATGTGAAGTTCTCAAAAGCAGTAAGAGAACAAGCCCCACCCAATGTGCAAGCACTTTCTATATCTCTGTTTGCATTATGTTTGTTAATGGCCTATGGCCAACTCAGATTAAAAACTCAACAGATGTTTCTTTAAAATATATGATGTAAAAATACATATTTTATCCTGAATTATATCTGAGCTACTAATACTGTGAAGAGTCCACCTTTGTATACACTGGTGCTGCCTTATATGAACCCCATTTAATTTCATAGTTAAGAGAGTACAAAAACAATCAAAATACAAAATCTACATTTGAAATATTGACTCCTTGCAGACACTTTCTTAAGATTTGTCTCTGATCAGTGTTATTTTTAATGTACTCCCTTCTCCATGATTTAGAGGGGAACTGATAACCAGAAACTGCCAAATTCCAGAATCCAGGTCCAAGATTATAAATGACTAAGAACTGTGTCTAAAAAGACTGGAATTGGTGAAAGCTTTATCTTGGTTAACTTTATTTCATGAGAGCATGGTGCATTAAACTGATATAGGAAAATCTATCATCTGTGATATCTTTTTATCTTATACATCTTTGCAATTACATACACGGATTTCAATTGCTCTTACTATATACGAGCAGGAAATTTTCCTTGCATAAATTCAGTTCTCTAAACCAGAAAGAAAAATAAAAACAAAAATATTTTTTGTCTCTATTGACATTCCTTTTGTCCAAGATTCATGTAATACCCATGAAATATTCATCATATCTATACTTAATGATTTTCTAATTTAGAAGTCATTATGCAGTAATTGAAAATATGTAGTGAAGCTCCAATTAACAAAATATTGTTGAATAAAGTGACAGAAAAACCCAGGTTATGACTAGAAAAAAAAGGAAAGATTTACAAACATAAAATTTAAATTTTCTGAATGGAAGAATACTACTGACAGATTCAAAATGCAAAGATAGAACAATAGAAAAAAATAAATAAGAATACAGAAAATTAGTATTTGTTATATAAATAGAAATTAATGTTTGTTATAAATATGCACAGCTCTTGTGTATTGGTATTTTAAAAAACATAATAAATAACCAAAGCATAAGAAACAAACCTAGAAACAAAACCCAGAAAATCTGGCCAAATAGCATAAACTGTTATAAAAAAAAAACAAAAACAAATATAAAAGGCAAAAGAAAAATATGTAAAAAAATGTTCAGCTTTACTAGGAGTTATGAAAAGACAAATGAAAGCATCTGTAAGACAATTTTTCATTCTTTGTTTGACAAGTAGTAAAATCCATTTTAATATACCCAATGCTGATTACATTGATGGAAAATAGGTACTTTCATGTAATAATCCTGGTGGGCTATGAATATAGACTCTCTTTGTTGGAAATATGCTGAAAGTATTGATCAAAAGTCAATGACAAATATAAAGCTTGACTTTTTGCTGAAGAAATTTAAAATATACAAATACCGTCTTCTAAACGGTAATCTCAAAAAGTTACATAGAAACAAATAATGAAAATCTGTACAAAATTATCAGAAAGCTAATGGGTTGGACAGACCAAGATTGTAGAAAGAGATAACCATGAAGAAATAAGCTTATTTCTGGAACTATATTCTATATTGCAGACGCCTTTTCTGATTCTCAACACAAAAGGTTTCAGAAAAGAGTGACTTCTGGGGAACCAACTGAAATATTGGTGTTCTAATCAGGCTAGAGAGACAAAATTGGAACATCAGTGGTCAACATCTAAAAGAAAAGGGAAGAGTGTATAACTGAGCCTGAAACATAGACAATTCTCCCCTTAAGGCATTGGCTGTAATCTGCAGCTGCCCAGAAAAGATGATAAAATGCTAAGCTAAAACCATATGAAAAAGTGAAATAGAGATTTTAGCAGTTTCATCAAGCCAGGAAGACAAAATATTAATGTTCATGACTTGCCAGAAAGAAGACTGTTATAAATAAACTAGACTTTTGGTTGGAATCTCTAGAGACCTTTGTTCTAAGAACAAATTTAAAATAATTATTTTTTTCCCCCAAACCCCCTTACCTATATGGCCTCAGCCTAGAATTAGTTAATGAGAAAAATTCCCATAAGATTTGAAAGACAGTTGAGAAGTAGAGGTCCCTGATTTTTGGGGGAAAGATCAGGAGGACAGTTGGGTGACAGATTTAGTGACTTCTAAAGACTAGGCAGAACCTAGTAACATGGTGGCTTCCATTGTGGGGCAACTTTCGCCAACAGGACATCTTTTTTAAATGTCTCACAGTGATAGAATACATTGAATGAAGTTCCATAGACATGGTGCAATGATAGAACACATTGAATGATGTCAAAACTTTCTTAGCATTATGTAGAAAAAATAATTAAAAGTTTTGGGAAATAGAAATACTAGAGTAGATTTATTGTGGATACTCTACTTATATACCTCCTCATTATGTACAACAGGAGGGCCTAGAGAATACTCCCTTAAATAGGCTTCTAGAAATGTGTTGATGAGATTAATAGCATTTTTGAAAGGCTGCTTTGTGCCTGTAATCTGTGGTCCAGGAATCAAAATGGAAAATGTTGCCATCAAAATAAACATTCTGACCATCATCCCTCAATAGGAATGATGAGATCTCAGCATAGCAGGGGCCAGACATTGACATCTAACAACCAGGAAAAATATGGTCACAATTACAATAATAAGCATAATAAGCATAAGGGCCATAGCAGTTAGAGTTTGATTAAAAAACATCTATGATTATGAATAAGGGATCATCTTTAAATATGACCAATAAGGGCAGCCTATTAATGTCTTACTTGATTTACAAAACAAAATAAAACAAAATATCTAGATCTGGTGAACACATGGCTTACTGACTTAGAAATGGCAGCTATTATAGTAGAAATGGCCAAATGAAAGTTCTTTAAACTGTCTCTACCTGCTCAAAGTAATACCACATTCCTGGAGGAATGCTTCTTAAAAATTGAAGATTACATACTGGCCTGGGTAGAAACAGGTGGATCTTGGAGAAAGAGTAAGATTAAAGTAAACTTAATGAGATAATTGCTTTATCATAGATGTTCTAGAAGTAATTTTTCTGTTCACCTCATCTGGCATTTGTTATACAACCATTGATCTGGTGTGTGTTTAAGTTTGTTGGCTTCCTACCTGTTACTAAAGATTGCCAATTCAATTTTCTTTCATCATCTTATCATAGGGCTGAAAAACCATTAAGTATTTCACATAATACTTCTTTACCACCTTATCACAGGGCTATATAAATTCTCCAGCCTTTTATTACAAGTTAGCATGTAGGGATATTGTTCATCTTTCATTCCACAGGATAAAGTGTTGATCTCCTATATTGAGATATCATACTGATTAGATATTGGTGAGACACACATATGACAAAGTTTGAGAAGTAAATTCTTTTACAGTTAAATTACCTGAAACTTTAGGGAAATGCCAAGGGTCTAATAGTTTAGAATACAGTAAGGTAATCTTTCCAAGTTAAAGGACAAATTGCTACACCTGACATCCACTATCACTACAAAAGAAATACAGGTACTAGAGGGCCTCTTTGTATTTTGGAGGAAACATATATTTCATTGTTGCATGCTACTTAAAACTGTTCACTGAATTATGTGACAGGGACCAAGAATAATAAAGGCTTTTCAACTGATTCAGTCTGCTGTGAAAGCTGCTCTGTCACTCCAGCCATATGTTTCAGAAGATCCCATGGTACTTAAAATGCCTATGGCAGACAAAGATGTTGAAATTGATAATTTGACAAATTCTTATAGAGCCTAATAAAATATTTAAAGCAGAGTACTCTAATATTGCAATGTTGGTGCATAAATTACTTTTAATTCTATCATAAAAATTAAAAGACAAAAGGATTAAAAATAACTATATCTACAAATATTTGGTAATAGATACATGTTATGTAAAATGTGTAAATAGTGATGTAAATTACATAAAATATGGAAGTACAGAAAGTTGACATATAGAGGTTTTGCAAGCAAAGTTTTTATCAGCTTAAAATAGTCTGTTATAACAATTAGATGTTTTATTTAGACTAATGATAAGCACACACACACGCACATAAAATCTGTAGTGGATACATAAACATAAAAAGAAGGCATCTAAGTATACCACTAGATAAAAATATCTACTTACCAAGAAATACAGAAAGAGAAAGAAATGAATGAAGAAACTGCAAACCTGTCAAAAAAATTTAATAAAATGTCAATAGTAAGTTATTACTCATTAATAATTCGTTAAATATAAATGGACTAAATTATCCAGTCAAAAGACAAATAGTGGCTGAATGGATTTCAAGACATACATATGCTGATAGTGAAGGGAAGGAAGAAGCTATTCTATACAAATCATAACCAAGAAATGCAAGGTTGTCTATACTTTTATAAGACTTTAAAGATAAAACTATCACAAAAGACAGAAAGGGCAACTATATAGTAGTAAACGAGTCAATTCATTAAGTGAGAACAGCCTGAACAACATAGTGAAACCCTGTCTCTACTAAAATACCAAAAATTATCCGGGCATGGCGGCATGTGCCTATAATCCCAGCTACTCAAGAGGCTGAGACAGGAGAATTGCTTGACCCCAGGAGACAAAGGTTGCAGGTGAGATGAGATTGCACCATTGCACCCCAGCCTGGGTGACAGAGTGAGACCCATCACAAAAGAAAAATAAATAAATAAATAAAGAGAATATTATAATTGCCTACATATATGTATTCAACACAGAAAGACCTAAATATATAGAACAAATATTGATAGAACTGAAGGGAGAAATACACAGCAATACAATTGTAGTAGCAAACTTAGATATCCAGTTTTCAGCAATGCATACATCATCCAGACAGAAGATTTATAAGAAAACAGCAGACTTAAACAGTGCTAGAGACCCAATGGACCTAACAGACGTATATAGAATGTTTCCTCCAATAGCAGCAGAATACACATTCTTTTAAAGAACACTGGGAACATTCTCCAGGAGAGATTACTTATTAGGCCACAAAACAAGGCTTACCAAATTCCATAAGTTTGAAATTATATCAGACATTTTTTAAACTTAATGATGTGAAACTAAAATTGATAACGGAAAGAAAATATGAAAATTTAAAAATGGGGAAATTAAACAACACATTCCAAAATAACAAACAGGCCAAAGAAGAAGTCAAAAGTGAAGTAAAAAAATACATTGAGACAAAGACAAATAGACCCCCAATATACCAAAACTTATGGGATACAGCAAAAGCAATTAGAGGAAATCTTTAGGGAGAAATGCCTGCCTTCGCAATGAAGATCTCAGATTAAAAACCTAACTTTACACCTCAAAGAACTGGGAAAAGTAGAATAAACCAAGTCCCAAGTCAGAAAGAGGAAAGAAATAATAAAGATTAGAGGTGAAATAAGCAAAAGAGAGAGAAAAGTAACGATAGAAAAGATCAATAAAACTAGGTTGGTTTTACAGAAAAACAAAAGTCACAAAACTTTGGCTAAACTATGATAATCAAAACAGAGAAAAGACATAAAATCAGAAATGAAAGAGGAGTCATTATCACTGATACTACAGGAATACAAAGGACCATAAGAAACTACTACAAATCCTTATACCCCAACAAATTAGATAATTTAGATAAAATGGATAATTTTCCAGAAAAGTACAATTTACTAAGATTCATTCATTAAGTAATAGATATAAATAGATAAATATTGACAAAGTAGATTGAATTAATAATTGAAAATCTTTTGAGAAAAGCCCAGAACCTGATGGCTTCATTGGTCAATTCTACTGAACATTTAGAAAAGAATAAACCCCAATTATTTTCAAATTCTTCCAAAAAATTAAAGTGGAGGGAACACTTCCAAACTACTTTTATAGTAGTTGCTCCTCTTCAATTTTTTTTTGAAAACATTAATATCAAAGTTGGACAATATCACTACAAGAGGAGAAAATTAAAGACTAATGTCCCTGTTGAATATAGATGCAAAATTATCAACAAAATGCTAACAAACTTAGTCCAACAGCATATTAAAAAAAAAACCATACACTATGAGTAAGTGAAAAATAATCCCTTGGATGCAAGGATTGTTCAACATATGAAAGTCTGTATATGTGATATGCCATGTTAAAACAATAAAGGATAAGCATCATATGGTCATCACAATAGATGCAGGAAAAGCATTTTACAACATTTAACATCCTTTCATGATGAAAACATTACTAGGTAGATTAAAATTTTCTTCAACATAATAAAGGCCATATATTACAAGCCTATAGCTAACACGATTCTCAAGTGTGAAAAGCTGAAAGTATTTTGTTGTGATTAGAAATAAGACAAGAATGCCCATGTTCACTACTTCTATTCAACGGAATACTAAAATTTCTAGCCAGAAAATTAGGCAAGAAAGAGAAATAAAAGGCATCTAAACTGGAACAAAGGGGTTAAACTACAGGTGACATGATATGGCAAGTATACTTTAAAAAGCTCAACATCATTATCAGAGAAATGTACATTAAAACCACAAGATATCACTTCACACCTATTAGAACACCTATTATTAAAAAGGCAAAAGATAAATATTGGCAAGGATGTGAAGAAAAGGCAACCCTGTACACTATTGATGGGAATATAAATTAGTACAGCCATTATGGAAAACAGTATGGGAATTACTCACTTAATTAAAAACAGAGCTAGTATATGATCCAGCAATTTTACTTCTGGGTATATATCCAAAGAAAATAGAATTCGTGTTGAAGATACATTTGTACTTTTATCAATTGTACATTAATTGCAGTATTATTCACAACAGCCAAGCTATGGAAGCGACCTAAATGCCCAATGAAGGACAAATAAATGAAGAAAATGTGGTATATGTGCATAATGGAATACTACTCAGCCTTAGAAAATAAGGAAGTCCTATCATTTGAAAAAATATCGATTGATCTGGAGGCCACTGTGCTAAGTAAAATAAGCCAGGAACAAAAAGTCAAATCCTGCATGATCCCACTTACATGCAGAATCAAAATATTCAACTTACAGAAAGAGAGAACAGAATGGTAAACAGAGGCTATGAAGGCCAGGTAATGGGAAGATGGTGGTCAGTGTTTACAAAGTTCCAGTTAGGCAGGAGCAATATGTTTTGGAGATCTATTGTACAACATGGTGACTACAGTTAATAATAATATATTATATACTTGAAAATTGCTAAGATAACAGATTTTAAATAATTATGTGAGGTGATGGATATGCTAATTAGGTTGACTTAGTCGTTCTACAATGTATACATATATCAAAGCATCACAATGTCTAAACGCATAAAAAAATTTCAAGTTTAAAGTAACAAACAAATATACAAATGACATTTGAACCTTTCAAAAATGAATGCCTATAGCATGGCAACCCCATTCAGGAGTAGCTATAAAAGACAGTAGTGAAGGGAACATCTTCCAGTGGGCAAAAATCTGAGAGGTACACTTGGTAGTCATTTTGCCTAAGAGGGGAGATGGCCAGAGACACTAAACTACAGTGATTTATAAGGAGTGTTTAGTGGTTGCTCTGAGGGTTAAAGACTTGAAAAGAACGAAGTTGAAAAGGATCAAGGAGATGGTGGAATAAATATTTTGGGTGAACTTCCCTAAATGGGCATAAAGTGTGAGATTATTTGTATCTACTATAAAAATCCACCAAAGATAGTATAGGAGATTGTCAAAAATTACATGGACAAAATGACTGATGATTCTGTTGATGTCATTGAGCACTTTCCTTAGATCCCTTTATCTTTAATCAGTGAATTCTTTCTTGCAAGCATGAAAGTTATCACGAGCTAAGCTACATAGCATATTACTTAGCATTATTGGTCTGACTACAAATCTTCAGTGCTAATTTATCAACAACAGAGAATAACACTGAGACCAGGACATAGCATTATTTTCACACAGACCATATAGATACCTAGAAGACCATAAAGATACTTGAACGATATCTATTTGTACATTCCAGAATAGATACATCCTAATGCTTCCTCCTAACTATCCTCTGGAGACTTCCAGAACACCTTCTTTTTTGTCATGGTAGTCCACATACCAATGCTTATTGCCAGGAAATTCATTTTATAGAAATTCAAAAAGCAACAATTGGTTTACGCTCAAAAATTCACAGATCTTACTATTTTGCCCATAACTGGAAGGCAACTGTCCTGACTGAATGATGCAGTGCCTTTGCAGAAGATTGTTATGGCACCAATTGAATGGCAATGTTTTGTGGATTACAATAATGTTTTGCTACATGCTCTGAATCAGTGACTGATACATATTATTTTTGTGCCATAGCCATGATACATAGGTACAGGAAACAAAGTATGAACATTGTATGCTTCTTGCATTACCTCTGATAATCTAAGTAAGAAATGCTTTGAACAAATGAAACACCAATGGTCCATTTAAATGGAAGGAGAAACAGTGCAAAGAAGAGAATTGCTGTGCCAACTGGGATGATTGATCCTATCTATAATATGAAATTGGGTTGTTACTACACACTGGGAAAGAATACATCTGGAAAATGACTGAGATTTTCTGGGAATAATCTCAGCATCCCATGTCTAGTGATTGCAATTAACTGAAAACTATGGTAACTCAGTACAAGAGAAACACCTAATAGCGTAGACACTTTGGTTAAAAAAAAAAAAAAAAAAAAAAGCTGAGTTGCCTTAACCAGTGGGGCACTCCTATAGATTATAGAGGTAGAATGAATATTAGAAGAAGAAAGTTACAATTTCTAGCTGCTACCACATTATTAATTGCTATATTATGTATGTATTTTCTTCTTTGCTTTAATATTATTTGTATATATTGACCAATTAGTTTTCTCTCTCTCTGACTAATATGCATTATTAGCGGTTAAAGCTCTCTAACTCAATAATTAAATTACAGAGTATCAAAGAGAGATTGTGACTTCACTAGAACAAGAACAAATGTGATCTTGAAGATTAGATGGTCTTTGCATCTCCTGTTTCAGGAAGAAAGTCAACAAGTCTTTAGTTTTATGTGAGATAGTTGCATTCAACTGAGCTGAAGCATTGTTTTATTAGTATTTTTATTCAGAAATTAAATATAGTTAAAAGGAGCATGTATAGATGCCACATTGACAAAAGAATGGTCTGTAATAAATTATTTTCTTCATCTAAGCATCAACACACTTCATATTTCCCAGTATTCACCTACCTATATGAATTTGGGTTAGAGATTGCTCACAAATGATACTTGCTCAAAGTTTAGAGACACACATGAAGTAGAGGCCATTATTAATCTAAGCTGTCTATAGCTGTCATATGTTGTGTGGTCAGAGTGATGATTGCCATGGCAGCTTCCAAAGATACGGAAACTTCTACAAACACTTCCAGCTTTGCAGATCTATCAGTCGCGTCCTTTTGTGCTTATCTTTGATTATTAGTTTTTCCCATGATTTTTTTTCCTCCCCTCTAATGCTTCAGATCAATATCACTGTAAGTTGTTTCTGATCTTTTGGCCACAGCAATCCAGACTTTCTCTTCTCCAATGTGAAACACATTTGTGTAACCTGTAGTTTCTATGTGGAAACCTGATTTCCATACTTACAGTGGTTCTTATTTTCTTACTAAATCCAAATAGAATAATTCACTAACCAAATGAATAAACAAAAGTCAGTCAAATGTGAACCAATGAAGTATGTTATTAACCAATAATTGTGATTGACTCAGGTGGGGGGCTGTTGAAGTTCAGAGAAGAAAAACAAAATGAAATCAGCCGGAGTGTGATTATAAGTCACCTTCAAATGCTTGTCTTAATTGAATAAGCAGTATGTACACAAAGACTAAAGGGAATTTAAAGGAAGCATTTTAGATACAATCTTTTAAGATCAGATGCAAGACGAGGATAACCACCATCACCATTTCTGATTGTCATTGCGTCTGTCTGTATACCTTGTCAGTGCAATTAAACAGGAAAAAAATAAGGTAGAATAATTAGAATAATTATATGGATAAAAATGATAGTGAGTTGTTAATATTTAGGTAACGAGAAGGCAAGAAGATAGTCTTCAAATGTATTTTTTTTGAAGGAATAACAACCAAATATACAAAATATTTTTTAGTAAAAGAAGGGTATGAGAAAGTTTACTGGTAGAATGGGAAAGTGAGTAAACTAGCAAACTCTAGTTGGTTCTCAGTACTGAGAGACAACTTGAGGTTTGTGGTCTTGAATAAGGAGATAACAATGGGGTTACTCATGTTTTCTCCAGCTATTTTCAATTGATTAAACATGCATGTGGAGATACATATGGATTTAGCAGGTTTCTGGTTGGGCACTGTGAGTATAGGTTAGAGCAAGACAGTTTGGGAAGGGAGTAGAATAATGAAAAATCAATTCTAAATTAGGCAAAGACAAAAATGAGGACAGGAAGGGTGGACCCATTACAGTAGGAAAATGAAGGGGAGTGGAGACAAAAGAGTAGACTGGAATATTTTAATGAAGTGAGCTTGAAAAAGAGGTAGAAGTCAAAGAAAAAGATAATAAAATTGGGAAGTGTAGAAATGACACCATTGTTAGTTAAGAACAAGATTTGAAGAATTCTGTTGCAGGAGTTCTTACTAGATCGAAAATAAAATTAGATTATTGGAGGTAAGAAACATTTTTGAAAATGAGAGGGAGTAGATGGATTATATAAAAAGTGAACTCCACAAGAATTATGACAAAACTAATGATTGAAGTAAAGGCAGTGAAACAGGTATTACAATCTTTGGTGAATGAACGACAGTGGTTGGGAAGTTAATTGACTATAGAATTTAATGTCATAGGAATCAAGCAAATCATTATTTATCTATTTGAGGAATGGGAGGAGGGCAGGTATCAACAGTTTGAAAATAACAATGAGGATAAATTAGCACATACATCTTATCCCTTTTCCTATAGTATAAAGGGTATGAAAGAAAAAAAGCTTTCCAGGAAGAAAATGTTTTGCAACATATTATACAAACTATAATTATAATCAAATCTGTAACAAATATTGAGAGTTTAATATTCCAGGTTACACTCTTTTTAGAGTAAAATTTTAGTTTGAAATTATATATTTATAATTTTTTCTCAAAAACTTTAAACACATTTTAATTGTCTTTTTAATGGCCAGCAATAACCAACAATTATAATTTTTAAATTTTAGTCTGTCATCTGACAGATTTAATTCAGAATTTCTTAACTGCAAACATCTTTATCCTGAATATGTTATGATAAATAAAAATGTATATATATTATCATACATATATTTGATGATATGTAATTATTTTATAACAGAGTTCTTTTCAAACATGTTTTTATTTTATTTTGTTTTACTTCAAGTGCATACTATATCTGGCATTTCTCCCCATGTTATCCCTCCCCACCCTCCCCATCCCCCGCTGTCTTGAAAAATTGTTTATACTGTTCTTTATTCTTACATTTTACCTTCACGAATAGAAAACTAAATAAATGCAGTACATCTAAAGAAAGATCTTCTAGAAGAGAACTACAGGACTTGAGTAATTCCCCAGTTGTTTCTAAAGAACAAATAAAAATTACAGCTGACCATTTACAAATCCATAAAAGCAGATAGAGCAAACATTGAATATTTTCTCATTTTCAGCTAATTTCCTTCAACATGATAGAAGTATAACTAATGTATTGTTTTTCCAAAGAAAACTCTTTTCCCCCAGAAATATTCTGAAATTTATTTGGGAGTAGTCTGTGTGAGGGTGAGGATAGAACCAAAGAATGTGAACAGGAGAACTGTCGTTCCTACTGGAGTCAGGACTTTGTTGTGAATAGCAACTTAGCAAATTGGCTTTGTAGTCTAGCCAAAATAGTGACCAATTTTCTAACAGCAAATATCTGTAGGTTTTCTTAGTTCTCTGACTGCACAGAAGCCCATGAGTGACTTCATGTTGCATATACTTTCTTTACAAGAGTTCTCTAAATGCTGTTGGAAAGCTGTACCAAATAAGTTATTTTTAAAAATATCCAAAAAGCTAATGAAAACAATGCTGATAAATCTGACCCTTGGGTTGAAATAAATTAGACATTGTTTACATCAAAGCTTTAAAAAGACACTTATAAGCTCATTTCTTTTAAACATTAGCTTCATAGCAATGTTTACCTCATAAAACAAATGTTCAGTGTCTCCTAATAAGTAACTAACTCATAAACACATACATTTTGCCTGCATAATTGTCACAGAGCTATTTGCTCCCCTTCTAAAATGATAATCTGAATGAAAATTAAAGACTTAATGAAAGGCACATTTACTATTGTTAACTAAATTAGCTTTAGCCTTGACTTTCCAAAGTCTGCAACTTTTTGACAAGGATATCCATGCAGATAAAAAGATGCCATTCCCTATCTATCTGTCCTTCATTATGCTCCAATACTTACATCTGAAAAATGGCCTTCAAGGGATTATATAAATGGAAGGAGAAATACACAGGTACACCTATAATTACTTTCCTATCTCACAAACTGTCTTCCAAAATCTAATATGATAAAGCCCTTAAGGTTTTGGAAAATATGCTGTGTACATGTTCCAGGATACAAAAAATTTTGTATTTGATTATTGTTTTTCTAATCTTTTTTATGAGAATGTATATATAACCTCAGGAAATCAATCATACAATATAAAAATGATAATATGAGCAGAAGATGAAAAGAGAGAAGGCTGGGGATTTAAGAGGAAATTAGAACAGCATCTTCATATTCTGCAAATAGCAGTAGTCAGAAAAGGGAACAGATATTGCCTAATATAGGAAAAAAAATTACCTTTCAACTTTAAAATTACAAATGTCTATTTGGTGTTTTAAAAAATAATTGTGTCCAGTAGCACTTAGAATTTTTGTCCAGTGGGTTAGCTTCTTTTGTCATTGGAGATAGACAGAGAGTCAATTCAAAACCTTGCCACCTCAAACTCTTTTAACACTACCCATGAGGCCCTAGGTGTTATAATATTTCCTTTATGTAAACAGATCTACTCTTTGAGGTAACTCAATGAACAGGTAGGTATGGCCAGTGAAGCATGTGAATAAGGCAACCTGAAAAAGCAGGTGGAGTTGGGATAGATGGTGGTTGGTGTACTGCCATTTGGCTACTTCATTGGTGGCATAAAGAACTTAAGGTAAGCTCCTGTAAGATGGCACAACTTGTATCCCAGAGTTATTTATAGCTTATTTTAAAATAAAATTTAGTTTTATTTTATCTGTTTTCCTATTCTGATATATTTGCCTATGTTTCTGCTTACTATAACAAATGTTATAGTTAAGAAAGACTGCTTACTATAACAAATGTATTTATTCAGATACCGAAAAGCCAAATATTATAAGGTTCAAGAGGAATGGCTGGCAAAATTAAAATTTCTAAGTTATAAAAATTAATGTGGTTGTCCATGTCTAAGCATACATATGGTTGGTAAAATGTCTATGTTAAATTGTAAACAAAGTAGTTTATTAAAATCAAAGATATTATGTTAGGTTACAGTAATCCCTTATAGCAGCAGTCAATCTTTCCCATGTTGTCTTTAATGATAATTTAAATACTTATTTTAAGAATCACATTGTAATAATCAGATCAATCAGCAAGCCCCAGCAATTAGGTTACCTGGTGTTACCTGGTCTTTGGTGATCTTGCCACCATAGGAACAATTCATGAATAAGCAGTTGGAATAAATCTTGAATTAATGATGTGTTCTGTGTGACACACTCATGAACACAAACCTATGTATGGGTTTTGCTCCTTGCTTTTTTCCTCTCTGAGCTAGGTCTTTTTCTTTTAGATGGAGTCTCACTCTGTCACCAAGTTGGAGTGCAGTGGCAAGATCCCGGCTCACTGCAACCTCCACCTCCCAGGTTCAAGCAATTATCCTGTCTCAGCCTCCCAAGTAGCTGGGATTATAGGCAGGCACACACTAGCATGGCCAGCTCATTTTTGTATTTTTAGTACAGACAGGGTTTCCCCATTTGGCCAGGATGATCTCGACCTATTGACCTTGTGATCCTCCCATCTTGGCCTCTCCAAGTTCTGGGATAACAGGTGTGAGCCACCATGCCCAGTCTGAACTAGGTCTTAGAGGACTTCAAGACCAGGCAGGCGAAAGAGGAAGAAAACTTTAAGTTGGGCAGGTGTGTGAATTCTTTCATTGAAGAATACTATTTGAAAGCGGTTAATTGTTGTCCCTGTTCACCACCAGCATTTTATACATATGATTACAAACACATATACACACATGCATCCATACTCATAAGTGTAGACCTACACCCATATGTATAGACACACACGTGTATGCCCTTTCACTTTTTGTTGGTACTTCTGACCATCCTCTCATTGGAAAATCTTCTAAATCCTACGCATTGAGTGATGGAAAAGTTGTTTATAACAGAAATGAAGCAAAAGTGCTTTGAGTTTGATGCCCTGAGTAGACAAAAGTTCAGAGACAAACATACAGTCTATAGAATACTACCCAGAATTATAAATAAATTAATTAATAAAGTTAAGTCCTGGACAAGGTTACAAATAAGTAAAATGAAATATGGAGTAAATCAATGCCAATGGCTTACTGAAAAGCGGTTCTGTTCCCTAAGTTCCACCCACTCTCTCCATACTTCTTCCCATCCTGACTTGACCTTGGAAGAAGGTGATGACAGAGACCATACAGTGTTCCTGAAATCCAAGGAGAAATGAGACCTTTTCTCCCTCTCTCAGGCAAAGCCTGGGAAGCAGGCAAGGCCCCAGTTGAGAATAGCTGCATAGTAGTGCTTTGGTCTCATTGAGGTTCCCCATGACTATAGAAAAGTGTAGAAAGAGTAGAATACCTTCTATGCCCCGCAAAACAGTAGAAAAGGGTGACAGTTTTTCATAATGCCAGGGGATGAAGCAGAGGAGAATAGATCTCAGCTATCTTGGAAAATACAAAAAATACCAAACAGCTACATCCTGGAGTCACTCACATGCAAGCTTTAGCTTATTTATAGCATAAATAAAACATCTCATAGATATCAGTGGACAATGCATTGTGTCATCCGATGCCCTTAAAAACACCATCCACAATTTATAGCTAGAATTCAGACTTTGAACTCTCAAATTGAATTTGATGATATCTTCGTAATTCTGCTATGAATACTACTTCGATTTTATTTTTGTTGATTGAAAAAAATAAGTGAATAAATGTAATTGAATTGATTTTTCTATACAGCA
Organism: Cacajao melanocephalus; assembly: GCA_963573385.1. Lineage (NCBI taxonomy): Eukaryota > Metazoa > Chordata > Mammalia > Primates > Pitheciidae > Cacajao > Cacajao melanocephalus. Next base: position 35,399 of record CAUYLG010038841.1, read on the forward strand.
ACCGAAAGGTTTTAAATAATTTCAATTCAGTTTATAAGTGATTTGATAATTTTATTTTACATGTAATGCAATAGTCTAGTTCTTATTTGAATTTCTACCAGGTAGAGGTACTTTGGCTATATTAGAAGCCATGCACTTTTTCTGACCCAAAGTGAGGATATATGTCAAGAATTTATGGCCACATTCTGGTACTTATGACTCTATCAAAATTTCCATTTTATGATAAAGTTGATAATGAGTATCTCCAATTAGGTTTTCTTATCCATTGAGAACTGTTTTTAAAAGCTTTGTATACAATAACCTGTTAAACTTTATTTTTGCAAATCAGTTCAGTCAGGAGTATATGTTTGTAACTTTGCTAAAGAAAACATTTATTTATGTTTTTAGAATGACAAGAGACAGGCGACACAGGATAATTTATAAAAAAGCCGGAAGCAATTGCCTTCATAAAATGAGGACAGCACATACTTTTATCTGAGAGGCAAGCTGTTTTTCCTCTGCTAAAGCGGCCATAATCAGATAATAAACGCTGTGGCACTTGGCTAATATTTAAATGTATTTAAAAATAAGTTACATAGTCTAAGATATTTTCTATATTCTTTTTTTTTTATTTTTTTATTTTTTTTTATTTTTTTAAATTTTTTTAAATTGTATTTTAGGTTTTGTGGTACATGTGAAGAACATGCAAGATTGTTGCATAGGTACACACGTGGCAGTGTGATTTGCTGCTTTCCTCCCCTTCACCTATATCTAGCTTTTCTTCCCATGCTATCTCTCCCCACCTCCCCACCTCCCACTGTCCCTCCC
>CAUYLG010038842.1:0-42334 GCA_963573385.1 Cacajao melanocephalus
ACAAGGAAAATGTGGCAAATATACACCATTAAATACTATGCAGCCATAAAAAATGATGAGTTTGTGTCCTTTGTAGGGACATGGATGAATCTGGAAACCATCATTCTCAGCAAACTGACACAAGAACAGAAAATCAAACACCACATGTTCTCTCTCATAGGTGGGTGTTGAACAGTGAGAACACATGGATACAGGAAGAGGAGCATCACACACTGGGGTCGGTTGGGGGGGCCAAGGGAGTGACAGCGGTGGGGGTGGGGAGGTTGGGGAGGGATAACATGGGGAGAAATGTCAGATGCAGGTGATGGGGGGATGGAGGCAGCAAAACACATTGCCATGTGTGTACCTATGCGACAATCCTGCATCATCTGCAGATGTACCCCAGAACCTATAGTACAATAAAAAAATTATAATTTTTTCAGAATATTGGTGAGAAATGATGACATTTTTTTCTTCCCTAGTTCTCCTTATTAACAAAATGAAGTAAAACTGCTTAATTGGTTTTAAATTGTTGTTATACATCCAAATTAAAGAGGCTCTAACTCACTGCTAGTCTGGCTGAAGTACAACAGTTCAAGACAGTCATTCACAATTATTTTTATTTATTATGATTATACCATACATACAATATAACAGCAATATAAAGCATACAACATAGCACAGATTACGTTATAATGAATACACTATCATAAATGAATGGCAAGCATGTAATTTTCTGTCAAAACTAGACTTCTATACATAATCCAAGATGATATAAATATCAAATTAAGATCTAAATAATATCTGTAAATTCACTCTCTGAGCTTCAAACTCTATACATTTACTCATAAGCAAAGTAATAGGAATAGAAACAAGCCACTGCAGGTTTTCCATGAGAAAGGGGCCTAAAAAGATCTCCAGTGTCCCCTTTTTCTCTTTATAGCTCTCCCTCTATTTTCCACAAAAAATCTCAACTGATATCTAGGATAGTCTTGACATTTGTTTCCTCTGGGCATGTAACTATCAGCAGCAACAAAGCCACACTGCCTGGTAGGAGCTTTGCATTTGCTTTGCTGATTATGGCAGGCTCAAGAAATCAACTTTATCCAAGTCACAGCCAGTGGGTTGTTTTTATCTGCACCTCTAGAGCGTTTTGGCCTAGTATAGTCTGTCTGATGGGAGGAAAAATAGGTTGATGGGAATATGTTGCCACTTTGGGTGAAAAAACGTTAGGGGCAGTAATATGAAAGGAATTGAAAAAGTAGAAATTACTCATTCATTCTGTTCCTTTGATGTTGCTGACAGATTGAGACAGTGAGAGCGAACACTCCCATAGAGAATGAGTATGCTCTGGGATACTTGAGGACTTGAGTATAATTGGTTGAGTCTTGCTTTTGGTTAGGGGGAATTTTTTATGATTCTGCATTTTTATTGTTCTACCAATTCTATTATTTATTCTCTTTCAACAACATCTCCACCTCATATACCTTATTAACGCATTACAGAATGACCAAAATTAATAAAGAGAAGTTTAAGCAGGGCATTCTTAAAATGATATGATATAGCAATTCTATTGATTCAACTGAGGATTTTGGTTCATGGAGTGGTTTTCTTGTTTTTTAATTTGTATACATGTAGGGGGCACAAGTGCAGATTTAACATGTGGACATATTGCTTAGTGGTAGTCTGGGGTTTTAGTATAACCATGTCCCAAAGATTGTACATTATGCCTATTAAGTAATTCTTCATCCATCAACCCACTCCCATCCTCACACCTACTGGAGTGTCCCACTCTTTCTGTCCATGTTATTTAGCTCTCATTTTCAATTAAGAACATGTGATATTTGACTTTCTGTTTCTATTTCACTTAATGGCCTTAGGGAGTGATGTTAACAGCCCAGGATCTCTAAGTAGAGAGAAAATGAGATGAACAATCAAAAGTGTGTTTATATGTATATGCTAAGCAAGAAAAAGAGCAGTGAGAGTGAATCACAACTTCAGCCTAGAGCGAAAAGGTTGGGTTAGCACATTAGAGGCAAGTCAGTGGTCAAAGATAAGAAAGCTTCCTTTAGTCAAATAAAACATGAAGACCTAAAGGCATAGCAAGTAAGGAAACAGATCCCAAAGTGCCAACAGGCCCTTGGGGAAGGCTACAATTGCATGTCAAAGGGGTAGTACAGATTGCTAGTAAGATAGTCCTACATCAGTACAACAGCTGAAAGGTAAAAAGCACATTTGCTTTGTCTCCATGATGTCAAAATATATCTTTCTGAATTTCCTATAAATTACAGTAAATGCCTTTTTAAACTACAATTTCCCCAGGTTGTTTCATATAAGTAAAATTTTAAAGGCTGAAAAAGTCTTGAAATTATGCCATCTTCTTAAAAAATCCCCTGGGTATTTTTTGGTCCATAAATATTCATAGACACATAATTGTTTGGTCTGCTAGTTAATCATTCATGTTTGGTATAAGATGAAAATGCACATGAATAAACCAAAAATATCCCCTATTATGTCTTTAATATTTAGTGTTTGCTGTATGCTTCAACCATACTTGAACACAAAATTAAGGTTTCTCTAATAAAGGGTCCAGATCTTTTAGCAGACCCACCTGTTTGTCAGATATTTTCATTTTATTTTCCTGACTCAGATGAAATGCTGTTTATGAGATTCAATTTTTAAAATAGCCTTTTGGCAAAAGGTTGGGACCATTTTTATATCTTATCTTCTGTCCATTGCAACATATATTATTACACTGTATATGCAATTTATATATGCATTTGTTAGGGAGAGTCTAGCAAAAGGAGGAAAAAAAGAGAAAGCTTTAAATGGGTGATTTTCAGGTCCACACTTGCCTCAGAAAGCAATATGAGGAGGAATACCAGCCTCTTTGTGAGATCACATTATGATCTAGTGACCCTGAAAATAGGGTCAGAAGGAGGTCTCCCTGCTAACTAGAAAACTAATCAATATAATTTAATATAAGGACTGGGTGCCCCCAAATCACATAACTTCTCTCTCTTTCTGTGCCTCTTCACTATCAACCCTGAGATTCTAGCCTCTCCTACCTCACGCTTCTCCTACCATTACCCACACACCCATGGTCCTGCATTTAGGCAAGGGCTGACAGAAAAAAATGTTGTGTTATTGACATGGAGTGGTTTTCTTGTTTGTGTAAAAATAAAGAACTTTCAAATGAATGTCATTTAAATATTCAACTTGTTTGAAGGGAGATGTGTTTGTTTGAAATAAGATATAATTTATTTCACTTAAAACAACAACTTGGGAATGGAGCTTTTTGTATCTGGTCAAGTAAATGTATTAAATTTTATTTTTTCTAATAGATACATTTTATTGATGATACCAAAACCCAGTTATTTCAATTTGTAGGAGGGTAACCTAGAAACTTCTCTGTGGACAGCTCTGCATTTGATTCAGCTCAGGTGCAGTGTCTGAGGAGGAGAGCAAGACAAAGGGTAAAAGGTCACTGGTGACTAATTTTCTGAAAACTAGCAGCTTGTGTAAGTAATAGAACATTTATTGCCTTTCTATGTTGTCCCAGCAATGAGCTAGAAAATCCATAAGAATTCCCAGCCATTGCCTTTATTAAGGCATAGCCCTGGATTAGTTTAATGTGCAATTTAAAGTCACTGCCTGCCAATACTTTGCTTACTTTTCTTAAGTAGGGCCATTTTCCACCCTTTCCCCCCTAATCAAGTTGTCAAAAAGAAAAAAAAAGTGCTTTCCTTAATCATTTAGAGTGAGTCTTTTTCCAATCTCACTGATACATTTATTTTTTACATAGTATGCATCCTGATAAAATTACCAACCCACAGTGAAGCGCTTTAATTTTCCCAATAAACTTCTTGAAGTGTGAAAAGTAAACCTTGTTCTGTGATGCCCATTTAGCTTCTTGCCGAGGTATTCCTGGCCACAATATTTCAGTGAGACAACTAGGAATCCATGGACTGTTTTATTAAATAATCTAAAATACAGTCACACACCAAAGTAACATTGAAGACTCAAAGCGTTTGTCAACTAAGAAAAACTTTCAAGTATTTAGAAAATAATGAATATTGATATAGTAACACTGTCAGATAAGCAGATAAGGAAGGGAACTAACATTATTTGGTGTTAAGTATTTTATATATTGTATCATCTAAACATCTTCATAAAATAGGCTGCAGCATAATCATTTGAAGAATGAGGAAACTGTAATTCAGAATAGTAAACTAACCAAAGTTACAGAACTAAAAGAACTGGTGAGTTTTGCCATAACCAAAATATCTTTAATTTTTTTTATACAATTTTTAAGTTGCCTTCCAGAAGCATCTTGTGAGATTAAAAAAATCCTTCACGGCTTCTGAAACTGTGTTTTATATGTTATAAACTGGATCTTTTGAAATCTCTTAAACATGTTTGAAAATGACAACCACTTTTTTTCTCTTTTGCATTCTTAAACCAATAATATTCTCTCCAAATAATTTGTCTAGTAAATAGTTTTAAAGAATATTTTAGTCCAGACTAAATAAAGAAAGTTTATTTATTTATTTGGTCACTAACCCTACAAAACGAGGATCAGTGTATGAAAATAGCTATTAAATGAAACAGAAAAAACAAAATTATGATGGCAGTTTTTTGTAATTTTTTGTCCTGATAGGAGTTGTTTGTTTGTTTGTTTGTTTTAGATGGAGTCTCACTCTGTTCCCCAGTCTGGAATGCAGTGGTGTGTACTCAGCTCACTGCAACCTCCACCTCCAGGGTTGAAGAGATTCTCCTGCCTCAGCCTCCCAAGTAGCTGAGATTACAGGCATGTGCCACCATGCCTGGCTATTTTTTTTTTTGTATTTTTAGTAGAGATGGGGTTTTGTCATGTTGGCCAGGCTAGTCTCGAACCCCTGACCTCAGGTGATCCACCCGCTTCAGCCTCCCAAAGTGCTGAGGTTACATTAAATATTGTTAAAACAATATTTCAGGTTTAGATTATTCTGATTTTTGTTTTGTCCTAATTATAAAAGTAGCAATGATGTGGGAATTTAGTTTTAATTATACTGGTATTCTTGTTACCCTCCATAGTGCCTGGAGACATAGAATATGCTTCATAAATATCCGTAACTGTGTGAAATCGCCAATAAAATCCACACTACCACCAAAATTCTTATAAATTTAAAAGCTATAAAGCAGGATATTAAGATAAATGTGAAGTATTCTTTCTTCAATTTGGACTAGGGTGCCAATAAAATAACTATCAGGCATCAAAGTAAAACAAATTTACAGTATAAAATTTTCAAAAGAAATAGTTTAGATGTGAGTAGTGAGGGTGCAGTTCTATCTCTAACACAGCAAGCCTAATGATGAGTGCTTTTTTGGGAAGACTCAAAGAGCTTTCAAGCTCAAATATTTCAAGCAGTCTCAGAAGACTGGGACCATACTTCGTCCAGAGGAAGTTAAAGAAGACAATACGTGCAGGTTAGAAGGGCTATATTAGGATTGCCTTTTCCAAGACTATGGCAGGGCAAGGAATTTGTGAGTATTTTGGAACTGATATGAGCCCTTCATGGACAACCCCAGAAGCAAGAAGATGGAAATGAAGACCAATTTACCAGGAGCTGAGGAAGGAGTCACAAGTGATCATTAAGAATAGAAATTCGGCCAGGCATGGTGGCTCCCACCTGTAATCTCCCTACTTTTGGAAGCCGAGGCAGGCAGATCACGAGGTCAGGAGATCAAGACCATCCTAGCCAACATGGTGAAACTCTGTCTCTCCTAAAATACAAAAAATTAGCCAGGCATGGTGGTGCATGCCTGTAGTCCCAGCTACTTGGGGGGCTGAGGCAGGGGAATCGCTTGAACCTGGGAGGCGGAGATTACAGTCAGCCAAGATCAAACCACTGCACTCCAGCCTGGTGACAGAGCAAGACTCTTATCAAAAAATAAAATAAAAATAAAAATAAAAATTCATTTTCCAGGTCCAAGAGAGACACACAAGAAAAGTATCTATGATGATCCTATGAAGAACCCAGAAAATTACACTTCAGGACAACTAGTCATCTTTAAATATCAGCTGGGTCCAGAGAGAACACAGTCAGTGGACATGATATCCAATTGACTGAGAGTTTCCCTCTTGTCTTAGCATGCTTCCTTTCCAAACTCCAACGTTGAAGGGATCAGAAACAGCTAGCAAGTGAAGGGAAAAGGGAGAAAGAGAAAATAAAGTATAGATGGAGAAGCCACACATGCAACTGTTTTCCACTTCAGATTTCCAGTCCAAAGCAAGTTTGGTGTTGAGGAAGAGGAAGATTTAACATTGATTTGGTTTTGGAGTTTTGGTTAATACAATAGAAGAACTAATTGCTGAATGACAGTTTTTGTCACTTAACATAAGGACAGTACTGTCTGATATCTAGGAGACAAAACAAACCTGAAAGTATTCTTTGTAAGAACCAGAACAAGACAAGGATGCCCAATCTCAACACTCCTATTCACCATAGTGCTAGAAGTCCTAGCCAGACCAATCAGGCAAGATAAAGAAATGAAGATATTCAAATAGGAAAAGAATAAGTCAAACTATCTTTTTTAACTGACAATATGATTCTATACCTACAAAATCCTAAAGATTCCACCAAAAGGTTCCTAGAAATAATAAACCAATTTAGTAAAGTTTCAGGATAAATAAATATACAAAAATCAGTAATATTACTACACATCAATAATGTTTAAGCTGAAAGCCAAATCAAGGACACAACCCCATTCATAATTGCCACAAAAATAGTGAAATTCCTAGGAATCCACCTAACCAAGAAAGTGAAAGATCTCTATAGAAACTATAAAATAGTGCTGAAAGAAATCATAGATTACACAAACAAATGAAAAAAATTACATGCTCATGGATAGGAATAATCAATAATGTTAAAATGGCTATATCATCCCAAGCAATCTATAGATTCAACACTTTTCCTATCAAACTACCAACATCATTTTTTTTTCACAGAATAAGAAAAAAGTATTCTATTAATAAAATTCATATGGAACCAAAAAAGAAAATCTATAGTCAAAGCAATCCTAAGCAAAAAGTACAAAGCTGAAGTCATCACATAGCCAACTTGAAACTATACTATAAGGTTACAGTAGCCAAAATAGCATAGTACTGGTACAGAAACTGACAAATAGACCAACGGAACAGAATAAAGAGCCCAGAAATAATGTCACATACTTATAACCATATGTTCTTCAACAAAGTCAACAATAACAAGCAATGGGGAAAGGACTTGCTATTTAATAAATTGTGCTGGGATAATGGGCTAGCCGTATGCAGAAGAATCAAACTGGACCCTTACTTTTCACCATATGCAAAAATTAACTCAAATGAATTAATGAATAAATGTAAGACTATAAAAATCCTAGAAGAAAACTCAGGAAATACTCTTATTGATATTGGCCTTAGCAACAAATTTATGGCTAAGTCCTCAAAAGCAACTGCAACAAAAACAGAAATTGACAAACAGTACCAAATTAAACTAAAGAGCTTCTGCACAGCAAGATAAGTTATCAACAGAATAAACAGACTGCCTACAGAATGGGAGAAAATATTTTCAAACTATGCATCTGATGAAGGTCTAATACAAGTAATCTATCAGAAATTTAAACATTTAAACAAGCAGAAAGTAAATAACCTCATTAAAAAGGGAGGAAAGGACATGAACAGACATTTCTCAAAAGAAGACATGCAAGCAGCAAACAAACATGAAAAACATGCCCAACATATGACCAGCCAACAAATGTGAAAAAAAAAAAGCTTAACATTGCTGATCACAGAAAAATGAAAATCAAAACCACTATGAGATACTGTCTCATACCAATTAGAATAGCTATTATTAAAAAGTCAAAAAACAACAGATGCTGGTAGGCTGCAGAGAAAAGGGAACACTTATACATTGGTGGAAGGAATATAAACTAATACGGCCACTCTAGAGAGCAACTGAAGATTTCCCAAAGAAAACAGAACTACCATTTGACCCAACAATCTCATTACTATATATATACCCAAAGGAAGATAAGCAATTCTACCAAAAATATGTACTTATATGTTCATCACAGCACTGTTCACAATAGCAAAGATATGGAATTACCCCAGATGCTCATCAACAGTGGACTGAATAAAAATATGATATATATACACTATAGAATACTTGCAGCCATAAAAAGGAATGAAATAATGTTCTTTGCACCAATAGAGATACAGCTAGAAGCCATAATCCTAAGTGAATTAACACAGGAATAGGAAACCAAATACTGAATGCTTTCACTTATAAGTGGGAGCTAAACATTGAGTACATGTGGACATAAAGATGGGAACAATAAACACTGAGGACTGCTAGAGAGAGATTAGGAAGAGATGAGGGTAATGGTGGAAAAACTACCTATTGGGCACTGTGCTCAGTACCTGGGTGATGGGGTCATTCATACCCCAAACCTAAGTGCCACAGAATAGAGCCATGTAACCAACCTGCACATGTACCATCTTAACGTAAAATAAAAGTTGAAATTTAACTAAAACAATTTTAAATCCCTACAAATAAAACAAAACAAAATAATAATATTCCTTTCTCTGGATGTACTACAGTTTATTCCTCCATTCATTTACTGTAGGATGTCTTGGTCACTTCCACATTTTGGCATTTATAAATAAAGCTTCTGTAAAAATCCATGTGCAGGTTTTCGTGCTGACATAAGTTTTTATATCCTTTATGTAAATATCAAGAAGCACTTTTGCTGAATTGTGTGATAAGAGTGCAATTAGTTTTTTAAGAAACCATCCAGCTTTTTTCCAAAGTGGCTGTAGCATTTTGCATTCCCATCAGCAATGAATGAGAGTTCCAGTTGCTCCACATCCTCACTAGCATTTGGTGTTTTCCTATTGTTTTTCTGTTCCACTGTTACCCATCCCCCTTCCCCGCCCACGACTTACAGGAGTAATCCACTTCAGAAAACTTCTAAAATTTATCTAAGGGCGACTATAAAAGCTAAGGGACTTGCTTAAATTACTGTACAGATCTTGGAAAGAAAATGTTAACATAATGAATTCAACAAAGTGTGGTGAGAAGGAATGAAAGGTGTTTTTTTCATATACTTAAATCTTACTAAGCCCAATTCATTTAGTAAAATAGTTATCGTTCTTGAACACATTTATGTTTATACTAAACATATAACTACCTATATATATTTCCTTCATCTACTAAAATGGGATTGTATTATATGCAGGTATTTCCTTTTCACTTATAATATTTTACGACCTTCTTTTCAGGCAAATGCACAGAGACATGCTGAATAATTTTAAATTGTTAACTGCATGACTCCACCATAATTCATGCGACCATTTTCTTATTGATGATTTAAATTGTTGCCAGAATTTTGTCTATATAATGTTGCTATAAGCATTCCTGAATATATATCCCATAAATGAAGACATCCTTATATAAATGTTTATAGCAACAGAGTGTTATTTTTGTTGCTGATTTTACTAATTGATATAGATTGAATTCCAAAATTCAGATTGCTTCATCAAAATTTGTATTGGGTGATTAAGATTGGCTCAGATAGAGTGTTTGAGTATGCTGTTTACAGAGTTCATTTTATATATTAACAAAAGAATAGACTAAATAGCTTTCATAATTATAAATTATTATTTACTTTTTTTTCTCATGTTCAATTTGAATACTTATCTACATTTGAAAAGACTGCTGTGGTTGTGATAGATATAAATCCTAGAAGAATTGAAAAGGCACAACCTCATTGTATATTAGGAATGCATTCAATGTGGCCTGGCAGGAAATTTACTCTTCTTAAATTATTTCTAGGTGAAATATATAACGTGACAACAGATTGCTTTTGCTTCTGACTTAATAGCTGGTTTGTAGTGGTACTGGCTAAATAATTTACTTTGGAATCAGCCACATCTAGTCATGAGGATTTTTAAAAAGCAGGCAGATTATTGCATTTTAAAATCTGTATAACTTAATCTTCAGACTTTTCAAAATGAATTTGATTATCAAAAGGTTTAATATATATTACTCAATGAGTATATCCCATAAATATTTTTATTTATAGCTTACTGTCTGTATATAATTTTGATGAAGATGGAAAAATTGTGAGACAAGAGTGTTAGAACCTTTAAGTACCTCCCCACTGAACTCCAGAACATCATTTTTTAAGATAGTTTTCTCCTAGTAAAGTCAAATTTAACACATGCATTGAATTTGTGGACATCCTCTTTGAGAGTCATTTTCCAGTATTTCTAGCACATTTAATGGCATAATTGTAACAATTTCATAACCTTGAAACTTGAAAGTCACCTTTGAGAGCTTCATCTGGTGCTTACTTTCTGTTTCAAGGGTATCCATTCCCAAGTTATATTGATTTTATCTTTGGAACATCTCTTGAATTTATGATTTTACCTCTATTCCTGTTCTCCCCACCTCAGTGCGATCAATCTTATCTTCATCCTGGTTTACCACAATCTCTTCAAATTATTCTCCAAAACGTAGTTGATGTGATCTTTCCAAAGTGTAATTTTATGTTACTTCCCTCATGTAAACCTTTGACTGGCTTCCATTTGATCTTACGATAAAGGGCAAGATTCCCCAAGATAACTTAAAAGACCCTGAGTCACCTGGCCCATGTCTGTTCCTCCAACAGCATCATATAGGAAATCACTTTTGCTCTATGTAAACATGGTGGACATAGGATACTGGCCTTCATTCAGCTTCTTGATCATACCAAACTCTTTGGGTTCAGGGCCTTTGCACATGTCATTTCAATCCCTGGAAAGTTCTCCCTTTTTCTACAGCTCCCTTAAACTTCCTTCCAGCTAAGTAATCCCTATTCATCTTTGTCTTAACTTAGGCATTATTTTTCTAAAGAGGGCTTTTCCAACCTCCTAAAGTTGGCCAATTTTCTCTATTATGCTCTGTCAGTGCACTGTGATGCTTTTTATTACAGCACTTATCTCAACTTATAATAATATAGTTCTTTGTGTGATAATTTGATTTATAGCTGTCTCCTCAACTGTTCCATAAGCTTCACAAGAGGTTTCTGTTTTCCTCACCAGCATATCACAGCGACTTAGTACAACGTCTCTCATATAATGGGGACTCAATAATTATTTGCGGAAAACAAGTAAAATTGACCCTTGAACAGCATGTGGGTTAAGGGTACTAAACCCCAGTGCAGAAAATCTGCGTGTAACTTTTGATGGTTTAAAAATTTAACTATTAATCATGTTCAGTTGACTAGAAGCCTGACAATGTAAACTGTCAATTAACATATATTTTGTATGTTATATATATTATATACTATATTCTTACAATAAAGTAAGTTAGAGAAAAGAAAATGTTATTAAGAAAGTCATTAGGAAGAGAAAATAGTACTGTACTGTATTTATCAATCCTGTAAATTTATGTTGTTTGTTTACAAGATAAATCATATGTCTGAAATGCTGAGAGATCACTTTTTCTGTGATAGGAAATTTACTGGAGACAGAAACTGCTGAGGGGCAGAGGATTAGTATCAGATGTGTTTTAAGGGGATACTTGCCACACTTGAACTCACCACAATAGCAACAGGAGGTGATCACTAAATTATTGCAGTAGTACATGAACTACAGTTGATTTTATGCACTTATGATTTTTTACTGCATCTTTACATTTGTTTGTATTTCTTTCTACCATGAATGGTGCTATGTATAATCTGTGTTTGTGTGAATAAGTTTGATACATTTTAACTTTTATAATAGATTTTTTGCATATTTTATGGTAGTAAGCGATAAAATAGACCAGTATCTAAATATATTTTATGTTTTTATGACATAACTATCTTTTCCCTATTTACTCTGTATTTCTAGGCTACACAGTTTGTCTTCCAGTTTTTTTAAATTGTTGCAAATCTCCAAAAATTTTCCAATATAGTCATTAAAAAAATTTATGTATAAGTGGACCTGCACAGTTCAAACTTGTGATGTTCAAAGCTCAACTGAAAATCTATGTCATTCAGACTTTCTGGCTATCCTAGATCCAGTCTGGGATAATATGATCTTCTAAGTAGAATATGCAATGCAATAATTTGTGTTTGATTTTGTATTACAAAATACTCCTTTGTTTCAATAAGGAAATAAAGTAGAAGTTGGCATCAGAATAGAATGGAATAAAAACTGATATCAGAAGGATCACCCAGGAAAGTCAAACACTTTGCTTCCAACTGACTCAACTTTCCAAGGCTGTTTGAGATGATGACTAATAGTAATATATTCTGAGGTTCACCAATATTTCACTACACTTCCTGACCTTGACATTGGCTGTTAGATCTTAGTTGAAGGATCAGGATACCATATGTATACTATGGCAGCCAGACAGAGAAACTCTAATTTCTTTTTTTTGTTAGCAAATATGTTTATACTCCATGGTGACATGGTGAGAAGCTTGGTTTGTTGGAGAAGAGGAACGTGGCTGGGGTGTACCATGCAAGGCATGTGGTCTAGATTCTTGCAGAGGCAGAAGATTCTAGACCACACAGAGCCAGGTAGCCCATGGTAAGGATTTTGAATTTTACCCAAAGGTTCAAAAGACCATTGAAGGTTTTGAAGTAGGAAAGTATGATGATAAAATTGACATTTAAAAAGATCTTTGGCTGCTCTATGATAATAAGCAAGAATTAATTCAAGGAGACAGGCTGGGAGGCTTTTTTAGCAATTAAGGTGAAAGATGATGGTAGCTAGAGCTAGTGTGGCCACAGTGAAAATAGAGAGAATTGGAGAAAGTTAATAGGAAGGTATCAAGAATGAATCTCAGATTTCTAGATTATGCAGCTGATACCAGTAGCTGCAATGAAGCCAACTAGGGATGATCAGATTGGGAAAAAGTTAAGAGTAGATTTTGGAATAAGATACCTGTTAGACATCCAAGCACATGGAAGTGGGAAGCGCAGATATGGATGGGAGGTGAAGAGCAATCTATGTTGAAGATACAAAGGTGAGTAACATCTATACAAAAGCATGATTCAGAGTGGCAGAGCTGCCAAAGAGACTGGGAAGAAATGCCAATGTATTAGGAGGGAAGGTAAAAATGTATGGTGTTACAAGCAGGGAATGGTCATGTTTGGCAAATATTGCTGAGTAAAAAGAAAGACAGACTAGATATATATTCTTATATCTGGTAATCTAGAAGTCATGGCTCATTTTCACTTGAATGACAATGTTTGGGATGGGATGGATTAATTATTCTCAGTGGAGTGTGCTGAATATTCCAAGCACACACCATAAAGTTGTGGTTTTAAAACTGTCAGCCTATGTGCCATATTTAGCCTGCAGTCATGTTTTCTTTGACATTTAATTTAAAAAATTTGTTGTCAATAGTTGAAAACCATATTTCACATAAAAATGCTCTTGGAGAAAACCACAAGATCTGGCAACAATGAGTCTGTATTCCTGCATGGCAATAAGCTGGAGCTGAATAGCTCACCTCTTACCCTTTTGGAAGGCTGCCTTTCCTCTCTAGGTTACCACAGTCCCAACCACTCCCTGTTGTTTTCACCCCCACCTCCTTCATTTTTCTCTTCCTGGCCCAAGGACATTTATGTTCATTGTTGCTGCTTTAAAGATTCACACTGTGGCAAGCTCATTAAGAGAGGAAGTATGAGTCTCCCTTTTTATGCTCCAAAATGCATGGCGGAGATTGTTGTGCAGTAAAGTTCTGCTAAATTGCATTGACTCAGGTTTTATAAAATTGAGGAGCATCAAAGAGGTGTTGTAAACCCAACATAAATAATTTTTAAGAAAGCTTGGAAGATAGACTAACTTTACAATCTAGTCAAGATTTGAACTAGCCCTTTAAACTCTTATATATAGCTTTGTTTATGACATTTGAATAGTACATTTGTTTATTGTTTTAATTTGTGCTCACAGCTGATATGATTCATTATTTTAAAATAATTTTAGCTTTTAAATAATATCTAGTTTGTAAAATTTGTCATTGATGTATATTACTGGTCAATAACATTTTCAAATATTTTATCAAATACTCCTTACTATCTTGATGTGCAAACAGGGGTAAGTGTAGTTACTTGAGGGGGTGAGATGGATTCTATCCTGGAGGACCAGAAAAACATGTGGTGCCAACATGCACCAGGGTAAGAGAAGGGATTTTTGTGTAGCTCATCTTAGTAATATAATTAATGGGAAGAAGACAGATTCCCTCTGCCAGCCTCCCACCACATGTGTCCTGCATTTGTTCCTGCATTGTGGGAAAAATATGTACATTTATATCTCTTTGTCAAGTTCTTAGAGCGCTGAAAGTTAAGGCCCATAATACTAGCTTAGTGTTTGTATTTTAATACAAATTCTGTTCTCTTTTAAATTTTACCAATTAGACATTGGCATTATTTTGTAAAATACAGTCTTGGATGCCATCAGTAATTCCTACATTCATGTGAATCACATTGTCTTCTTTTTGACATCCAACAGAGATATATCTCAACACTGACTACAGTAGAGAGCTCAGGTCTAACCCAGAAAACTAAGCCTTGGCACAGCAGAAAAGATAAGATTCCAGAAGACTTCAAATTGCAGAACAGGAGAAAAAGAGACAGATGGGCAGTATAGACAAAAGTGATTATTTCAAATTCCTGTCTGGGTTTGTATACCCTCAGGCTAGCTAGAAAACTATCATCTAAAACCTCTCCTGCTTTGTATTATTCATGATTAATCTGTTTCTTTCACATTGGAAAATTCAGATATATTTGTTTCCTTACTAGATCTGTTGTGGATTACAGCCTATGTAAATAAACTAATTTCCTATTTTCTGTAGAGACACTTACATTCTCCGATGTGATCTGAGAAGTGTGTGTGTGAGCTGTGTGTGTGAGCAATTTCACCTGAAATAGGTGAAGAATAGGTGGAATTTTGACAGCCTACTCATGCTTCACAGAAAATTGTTTTGAGTACAATTTTCTGCACATGTGTGCTATCAATTGTTCAGCCTTTATACCGAGGGAGATTTAAGAAACATACTAAACAGACAACTAAAATATTGCTCCAGAACCACCATCCAAAACAAGTGTTATGACTTCATCACATATTAGGCTCCTAGAAAGCTGTACTGAATTCTAGACTGAACTAGAAAAGAGCCTAGAAGCATAACAGGAAAATATTATTAATTATATTTATTTTTATGTTCAAACTGATTTATTCCTGCTGATTCAAAGATTCAGACTGAAGACAGTTCAAGTACTCTTTCTAAATGCAATGATACCTTTGATCCTCTTTCTTTCAATTAAGCACTCAATTATCCAAAATAATCTGTGG
Source organism: Cacajao melanocephalus (assembly GCA_963573385.1). NCBI lineage: Eukaryota > Metazoa > Chordata > Mammalia > Primates > Pitheciidae > Cacajao > Cacajao melanocephalus. The sequence goes on from CAUYLG010038842.1 coordinate 15,332, forward strand.
GAATTATTTAGCAACCAAAAAATATGAAAAAAAAAGCCTTAGTTATTTTAATGAACAGAGCCACTAGGTACCATCCTCCTGGAGCCACTTTTTTTTTATTTTTTAATTTCCCTTTGAGAAATTAAGCAAAAGGAAGACATGATTCAGCAAACAGAACCAGTGCACTCAGTTAAGACATTATACATCAGCCATGAAGAATAATGGTACTAGAAATGCTGAAACAGGTAATTGTCAATATAGAGAAAAATAATATTATACTTTATATTATAAAAATAAAATCCAGATGGATTGAAAACCATAAATGTGAAAAATTCAAAACTTTAAAAAAATTATAAGAAAAATATGGTGATATATTTATCATATTAAGTTAAAGAAAAATTTCTTGAAGGAAAATGCAATCATAGAGAGAGAGATTGATAAATTTAACCACATTAAAATTGATATCTTCCTTCGGAAAAAACATAAAGTTAAAATATAAACTATAGAGTGAAAGATACTTTTAATCCATATAATCAACAAAAGTTTAATTAAAAAATATACAGATAATCTCTACAAACCAAAGAGAAATACCCACATAATTTATTTAAAAATGAAATAAGAATATAAACAGGCAATTCACGGAAGAAGAATCCTAAGTAGCTAATAAATATATCAATCAGCCTCATTAACAGATAAAAAATTGAAATTTAAACAACACGACAGCTACTAGACTCAAAAGTCTGACCATACCACGTTTTGAAGATGAATAAAAAGATAGATTCTCATACTCACCCAGTGGAGTAAAAATTGTTACAACAAATTTATAGAATTGTTTTATAATATCTGATAAAGCTAAAGATATGCATCTCTTAAGACACAGCAATGCCACAGTTAAATATATACCCTATAGTTTCATTCTTTTAACTATAAGCAAGGAAACACACACAAAAATGTTTATAGTGACCTAACCTAAAACTGGAAGAAACTAAGCCAGCTGGAAAACTGATTAGTAAATATTGGTATATTTGCATGACTAAATTAGCTTTTAGGTAGTAAAAATGAAATGGATTCTAAGTATCAAATAGATTACTTTCACAAACATAATGTTGAATGATTAAGTTGTGAATGTTTTTTAAAATACTAGATAGTAGATATTATTTATGAATATAAACATTCACAGTCAAAATTTCAAATGCATGTAGGGAATTAGCACAACTTTATTATATTAATTAATCTTCAGAGAAAAGGGGAAAGGAGTACAAAAGGGAGTTCAAGTTTTCTGTAATATTTATTTAAAAATTTAAATAAAATGTTAACAATTTATAATAGTAACATAAGCCATAGGTAAAGAGCATTAATACCATATTATCTCTATAACTTTCTTTATGTTTACATACCACACAATACAAATATTAACAAATGTATTACACATGCAAAGTCAATGTTTCTGGAATATGACATGTGAGAGTCTCTGACAGTGCTCATCATATTTCACTCTTACATATCTTCTCAGGACATTATCAAATCCACAAGCTTAGCACTGTTTCTTGTTCAGTCTTTTTCACAGTGCCTGTGAACATATTTCCTCAATAATTGATACTGAATGACTATCACAATTTTATTATATTATAAATAGAAGTCATAAAATTACATATAAAATTAATAGTCTGCTGATCAAGATTAAAATAAATAGTTTATACAAGAGAATTGTTTCTTTACATGCAGCTTTCCCTCATCCCTCAGCCCCCATCTCAATTTTAGGATACGATTTCATTATGCTGACTTTCTGATGATATGAAAAGACCTCACAAAATATCATGTATTCAATATACACATGTAAATAAGTTATGCAATGCATTATTTCTACATGTAAATAATAGTGAATTGTGGCTGTGTGCTCTGCTCTGAATGACAGCATTCACCCAAAATTCATGTCAAAACCTACTCCCCAGTGTGATGGTGGTAGAAGAGGAAGGCTTATGAAACTGGGTCATGAGGCTGGAACACTCATGAATGGGGTTAGGAATTTTACAAAATAGGCTCAAGGGAGATCATTTGTCTCATTCACTGGGTGAGAGCAAATATGTTTATTGCAGCACTATTTACAATAGCAAAGACTTGGAACCAATCCAAATGCCCACCAATGATAGACTGGATAAAGAAAATGTGGCACTTATACACCTTGGAATACTATGCAGCCATAAAACACAGGATATCTATACCTTTTTCTCTGAAAGTACTTCACAATGCACAAAGCACAAAGCAGATGGAACTCAAAAAGACAAAGTTTTTCATTTTTGTTGGTGCATAGTAGGTATACATATTTATGAGGTACATGAGATAGTTTGATACAGCCATGCAATGTATAGAAATCACATCAGTGTACTATGTGAGGTATTCATCATCTTAAGAATTTATCCTTTGTGTTATAAATAATCCAATTATAAAATTTAAGTTCTTTTTGGATGTACACTTATTATTGATTATAGTTGCTTTATTGTGTAACCAAATACTACTTATTATTCTACTTCTTATTCTTATTCTAATTATTTTTGTACCAATTAAATATCCCCACCTCCCCCTGACCTGATCACTACCCTTCCTACCCTCTAGTAACCATCTTTCTACTCTCTACCTCCATGAGTTCAGTGTTTTTAAGTTTTAGCTCCCACAAATAAGTGAGAATAGCAAAGTTTGTCTTTCTGTGCCTGGCTTAATTCACATAACATAATGATCTCCAATTTCATCATGTTGTTGCAAATGACAGGATCTCATTATTTTTATGGGTGATAGTACTCCACAGTGTATATGTACCACATTTTCTTTATCCAATCATCTGTGGATGCACACTTAAGTTGCTTCCAAATCTTGGCTACTGAGAATACTGCTGCAATAAACGTGGGAAGGCAGATATCTCTTTTATATGCTGATTTCCTTTCTTTTGGGTATATACCTAACAGTGGGATTGTGAAGTGTATGGTAGTTCTATGTTTAGTTTTTTTGAGGAGCTTTCATAGTATTCTTTATAGTGGTTGCATTAATTTAATTTCCCAGTAATAGTGTACAAGAGTTCCCTTTTCTCCAGCCCTCACCAGCATTTGCTGTTGCCTGTCGTTTGGATATAAGCCATTTTAACTGGGGGTGAGATGATATCTCATTGTAGTTTTGATTTGCATTTCTCTGATGATCTCTGATGTTGAACACTTTTTCACAATTTTTTTGCCATTTGTTTGTATTCTTTTAAGATATGTCTACTTAGATCTTTTGTCCTTTTTGTAATCAGACTATTAGATTTTTTTCTATAGAGTTGTTTAAGCTCCTTATAATTCTGGTCATTAATCTTTTGTTAGATGAGTAGTTTACAAATATTTTCTCCCATTCTGTGGGTTGTGCCTTCACTTTGCTGATTGTATTCTTTGCTGTTCAGAAGCTTTTCAACTTGATGTGATCCTATGTTTCCAGTTGTGCTTAGGTTGCCTGTGCTTGTAAGGTATTAGTCAAGAAATCTTTGCCCAGACCCATGTCCCAGAGAGTTTCCTCAACGTTTTCTTGTAGTCATTTCATAGTTTGAGGACTAATAGTTTCCTTGTGGAATCTAAGTTTTTCCACATATAAGATCATATTATAAGCAAACAAGCATAAACTAAATTCTTCATTTCCAGTTTGTAGGCCCTTTAAAACTTTCTGTCTGATTGCTCCAGCTATGACCTCCAGTACTATGTTGACTAACAGTGGTGACAGTGGCATCCTTGTCATGTTCCAGTCCTAGAGGAAAGATTTTTCAATTTTTCCACATTCTTTATGATACTAGCTGTGGGTCTGTCATATATGGCTTTTATTACATTGAGGTTGATCCTTCTATAATCAGTTTTTTTGAGGGCTTTTTACTATCAAGGGATGTTGAATGTTATCAAATGCTTTTTCAGCATCACCTGAAATATGATTATTCTGTCCATTTCTTCTAGATTTTCTAATGATTATGATTATTTCAAGTGATGCTAAAAAGGTTTTATCCTTCATTCTGTCCATATGATGTATCACATTGATTGATTTGCATATGCTGAACCATCCTTGTATCCCAGGGAAAAATTCCATTTGGTCAAGATGAATGGTCTTTCTAATGTTTTGATGGATTTGGTTTGCTATAATTTTGTCGAAAATTTTTGTATCAATATTCATTGGAGATACTGGCCTGTAGTTTGCTTTCTTTTGATGAGTCTTTATATGGTTTTGGCATTAGGGTAATACCGGCCTTATAGAATGAGTTTGGAAGTATTCTCCCTTCTCTATGTTTTGGAATAATGTGAGTAGGATTGGTATTAGTTCTTGAAATGTTTGGAAGAATTCAGAAGTGAAGTCATCAAGTGTTGGGCTTTTGTTTATTTAATGGGAAATTTTTTATTATGGCATTGATCTGATTAGTTGTTATTTTTCTGTTTACGTTTTAGATTTCTTTCTGGTTCAATCTTGGTAGGTCTTATGTATCCAGGAATTTGTCCAATTTTTCTAGATTTTCTAATTTATTGGTGTGTAGTTACTCATAGTAGCCACTAATGATCCTTTGAATTTCTTTTGTTTTCTTTCTTTCCTTCCTTCCTCCCTCCCTTTTTTTTTTTTTTTTTTTTTTGATGGAGCTTCACTCTTGTTGCCCAGGCTGGAGTGCAATGGCATGATCTCAGCTCACTACAACCTCTGCCTCCCAAGTGCAAGAGATTCTCCTGCTGCAGCTTCCTGAGTAGCTGGGATCAAAGGCACCCACCACCACACCCAGCTAATTCTGTATTTTTCATAGAGATGCGATTTCACCATGTTGGTCAGGCTGGTTTCGAACTCTTGACCTCAGATGATCCACCAGCCTCAGCCTCCTAAACTGCTGGATTACAGGTGTGAGCCACTGTACCCAGCCTGATCCTTTGAATTTCTTCAATAACAGTTTTAATGTCTCCTTTTTTTATTTCTGATTTTATTTTCTTTCAGTTGCATTTGTTTCTGCTCTGATCTTCATTTTTTCTTTTCTTCTGCTAATTTTGGTTTTGGTTGGCTCTTGTTTTTCTAGTTTTTTAGGACACATCATTAGATTATTCATTTGAAGTATTTCCTCTTCTTTGATGTAGGCTCTTATAGCTATAAACTTCTTAGTACTGCTTTTGGTGTATCTGATAGGTTTTGGTATGTCATGTTCCCATTATCATTTATTTCAAAAAAATTGTCATTTTTTTGCTTAATTTTTTATTAACTCACTGGTCATTTGGAAGCATATTCTTTATTTTCCATGTATTGGTATAGTTTTCAAAATTTCTCCTGTTATTAGTTTCCAGTTTTACTCCATTGTTGTCAGAGAAAATGCTTGATTTTATTTCATTTATTGAATGTTTTATGACTTGTTTTGTAACCTAACATATGGTCTATCCTTGAGAATGATTCATATGTGTTCTGCAGATCTTGGGTGAAATCTTCTGTAAGTATTTATGGGGCCAATTTTGTCTATAAATTAAGTCTGATGTGGGTTTGTTGATTCTCTGTCTGGAAAATCTGTCCAATGCTGAAAGTGGGTGTTGAAGTCTCCACCTATTATTTTGTTAAGGCCTATCTCTGTGGTTAGCTCTAATATTTTCTTTATATATGTATATATATATATAGGGTGCTCCAGTTTTGGGGTGCATATGTATTTAAAATTGTTATATACTCTGGCTAAATTGACCCCTTTATCATTATCATTTGTCTGTTCTGATATATTTTTCCTTGAGATCTATTTTGTCTGAAATAAGTACAGTGACTCCATCCCTTTTTTTAGTTTCCATTGGCAAGGAATAGCTTTTTTCATCTCTTTATTTTTATCTAAAAATAAAGAGTTTCTTTATGGGTGAAGTGTGTTTCCTGTAGGCAACAGATCAATGGATCTTGTTATTTCATCCATTCAGCCATTCTATGCCTTTTGATTGGAGAGTTTAGTCTGCTTACATTCAACGTTATTACTAATAAGTAAGAATTTACTCTTGCCATTTTGTTATTTGTTTTCTGTTGTTTTGGAGTCTTCTCTTTCTTGTTTCTTTCCATCCTCTCTTCTTCTAATGAAGGTGATTTTATCTTGCCATATAATTTTGTTTTTTGTTATTTTCTGTATATCCATTGCATAGTTTTTGGTTTGAAGTTACTATGAGGCTTGCAAATACTATCTTATAACCCACTATTTTAACTTGATAACAAGTTAACACTTTTTGTATAAACAAACAAGCAAAAAGAAAACTAATAAAAACTCTATGCTTTAACTTTGTTCCCTCACATTTTAACTTTTGATGTTTCTATTTATTTCTTATTGTTCTTTCTTTGTCAAGTTCTTGTAGTTATTATTTTTAATTGTTTCATTGTTTAGCCTTTTTACATAGAACAAAAGCAGTTTACACAGTTGCAGCATCACAATATTCTGTTTTGCTGTGTTCACAATACTCATTATTACCTGCAAGTTTTCTCCCTTCAGTTATTTATTGCTGTTTAATGTATTTTTCTTTTTGATTGAAGTATTTCTTTTAGCAGTTTTTGTAGGACAGGTCTGCTATTGATGAAATCTCTCAGCTTTTGTTTATCTGAGAAAGGCGTTATTTCTCTTTTACATTTGAAGGATATTTTTACTAAATATACTATCATAGGGTAAAAGTTATTTTTCTTCAGTGCTATAAATATGTCATGCTACTCTCTCCTACCCTGTAAGGTTTCCACTCAGAAGTCTGCTGCCAGATGTACTGGAGCTCCATTGTATCATCAATCATTCTCTTGGTTAAGTTTATCTGATATAATTCTGAATTCCTTCTCTGTGTTATCTTGAATTGCAGGATGGGGAACAGGTGGCATCAGCAATTCAAGACTGTCTTTCCTACCCTCTTCAGTGCTTCTTCCAATGGTGCAAGGTTAAAACCAAATACTGTGATTGCTATCTTTTTGGTTCTTATAAAGGTGATTTTTTCATGTAGACTATTGTTAAATTTTGATATTCTTGCGGTGGAACAGTTGGTGAAGGCTTCTATTCAGTCATCTTGCTTCACCCTCTCTCAAAAGTCACAGTTTTATTGGCTATATAAGTGAGAAGAAATGTTTGTAACTACAAAATGCAGTTAGAAGTAGAGAAAATAATTTTTGGGTAGCAGGGAGTTACAGATGAAAGTGCCATAAAATGAAAGTATAACTCCAGTATGGTTTGAATCCCCAGGTCAATGTATTGAAGAGTTAATCACCAATGCAACAGTGTTCAGAGATGACACCTTTGAGGTGACTAGGTCATAATGGCTTACAAATAGATTAATGCCATTATTTGGGGAGTGGGTTTATTACTATGGCAGTGGGTTTCTGATATAAGAATGAATTTGATGATCTTTCTGCCCTCCAGAGTGTGCTCTTTTCACCTTCTGTTTTCCACTGTAGGATGATGCAGGATGAAGGTCTTCACCAGTAAGATGTGCCAGCTCCTTGACCTTGGACTTTGCAGAATGTAAAATTATAAGAAGTAAATCTCTATTCTTTACAGATACACAGTCTTGAGTAGTCTGTTATAGCAGCACAAACTGGACTAAAACAGTCTTCCTCAAACTCGTGATTAACTCCTAAATCATGCATGCTTGGGCAAGAATCCAAGAAGTACAGGGAACTAACCAGATTTTTCAGTAACTGTACACTCCAGGAAACAGAGTTTGAAGTTTGAATTCTGCCAAGTGAGAAGTTTGTTAAGCATATTAGACTGCCTGTTGAAAGCTCAGAAGTGCTACCCTAGTCTAGTTTACCCTAGAAATAGACTAAATCCTAGGAATAGGAATTTTTTCCCAGGATTATGTTCAAAACCAAAAGACCCACAATAGTAAAGCATAAAGACAAGGTATCAACTAGTTCAAGGCTATGTGCCAGTAATTTAACTTCCCATTAAGGCAAAATTCTTCAGAGAAAGAGAATATAATCTGTTGGGGGAAGCAGCAATGGAAGAAGAGTTTACAGTGTGCCTACATGCCTGGTTATATTTCAGTGCTTTGAGGAAGTTTATGTCCTTGGGCACTATGTTTAGAATATCAGAGCTTAACTCACTCTGTTCCTGGGAACATGCAATAGAGAGGCCTTCTTCGCCAGAGGCCTCCATGGCCTTCCACAGTTTATTGTTCCTGATTTCTTTTATACATTACTTATAACCAGTTTAAGTAGGCACACTGTAAACCCTTTCTCCATTGCTGCTTCCCCCAATAATAATCAAGATTCTCTACAATGTGCCACACAAAGTGTCCTGTACACCATAGTAACAATTTTGCTAGATATGGGAAGATACATAAATATCAGTACAGTTCTTTTGAAGCACAGTCAAAAAAAGGTCAGTTAACAAAAGAGACCTACAAACATCTTAATTGCTATAATAGACATATAAACATTATAAAATATATTTGATTAATATTGTATACAATCTAGAGGACAGAATGAGTAACATTTGTTGAAAGATGGGAGGATGGTTAGGATATGTTTGGAAACTGTAACAATAAAACAAATGAAAATTATTAAACTAAAAAATACAATATAAGCAAATCATTATATGAGATAGCAGATTGAAAGAGAAGAACAGAGGAAATAATCGATCAACTTCAGGATACATTAACAAATATCATGCAAACTAAACTATGGAGAGATAAAACATTATTAAACCCTGACTTGTAGAGTAATGTAAAAATTTTTCTAGTATTTTGTGCAAATGGTATACTAGAAGGTGGAAAGAAAAAGAAAGAGGCAGAAAATATACTCTTACAAAGTACATTTGATGGAAACACCACTTCAAAGATCTAAGGAGCTAGATAAGCCACAGAAGAAAGAATACAAAGAAAATCATATACATGACAGTGACGTTGCTAAAAATAAAATATAAATAAATCTTAATAGCAGCCAAAATAAAATAACAAATTACATTAAGAGAAACAAAGAATAGAATTTTTGCTGACCTCTCATCAGAAACAATGGAGAGCATAAGATATTGAATGGCATATTTTAAATGGACAAAAAAGAAACCATCAGCATTGAGTCCTATACACTAAAAAGTAGCTTTTAAAAAATGAATGTGAAATAAAAACTTTCAGATTAATAAAAGCTGTGGAAAACTGTCAGCAGCACAAATACATTTCAAAAAGTGCTAAAAGATGTCCTTCAGAAACAGAAAATAACACCAAATAGAAAATTGGAAATTGAATTTATTTTAAAAGAAAAATCACTGAAAATAACAATAAACATCCCTTTATTATTTCTTTTTTAAAAACTCAGTTTTTTAATATATAAAGCAAATCATAACAAAGTATATAGAAGATATACATGTAGAAAAATAAATGACAACAGTAAAATAAATAATGGAACTCTGTGAAGGGGGTATAGTCCTGCTGTAAGATTCTTATATCAAACATATGGTCTACTGTGATAAGTTATGAATTTAAAGTATATTTCATAGAAAAGTCATTACATTAATATGGATATAGAGATAGAAAACTAATAGTGAAATTTAAGTGGAATGTTAAAAAATGCTTGATTAATTCAAAAGAGGACAGACAAAAAAAAAACAAAAAAATGAAGAGGACAAATAGAAAGCAAATACGATGATTTATAAGAGAGATACTTTGAATGTAAGAATATTAAAACATAAATTAAGATGTAAATGAAAATAGTAAGCTTATGAAACATGATTTGCCTATACTGATATCAAAGTAGTCTTTAAGAAAGATATATGAGGGGCTGGGTGTGATGGCTCACACCTGTAATCCCAGCACTTTGGGAGGCCGAGGTGGGAGGATCACGAAGTCAAGAGATGGAGATCATCCTGGCCAACATGGTGAAACCCCGTCTCTACTAAAAAATACAAAAATCAGCTGGGTGTGGTGGTGCGCGCCTGTAGTCCCAGCTGTTCAGGAGGCTGAGGCAGGAGAATTGCTTGAACCTGGGAGGCGGAGGTTGCAGTGAGCCAAGATCGCGCCACTGCACTCCAGCCTGGCGCCTGGCAACAAAGCGAGACTCTGTCTCAAAAAAAAAAAAAAAAGAAAAGAAAAGAAAGATATATGATCAGAGAAGACCATCTTATAATGTTTAAATACCCAATTCTTCAATAAGACATAATGTCCTAAATGCCTATACCTAATAACAATACTGCAAAGCACACAAGCAAATATTATTAATAAAAGAACTAAAAGACTAATTCAAAATATTTAGTGATTTTAATTTCTCTCACCTAGCAATTGTTAAGAAAGCACACAAAAATCAGCAGACTTTGAATAAAAATATTAACCAACTAGCACTAATTGACATTTATAAACTTTATGTCAAAAAGAAAAAAAATGTATATAAATGTTTATGGCAGCATTAGTCACAATCATACAAACCTAGAAACAAATCAAAACTCTATCAACAGGATAATGGCAAGAGGTGGGGGGTGAGGAATTTGGTATATGTTTATTCAATATAATCCTATTTAGCAATTAAAAGAAAACAAAACAACAGACACAATTAACAGCATCTACTAATGTAATGTTAAGTGAAAGAAACCAGAAACATAATAATGCATACTATGTTCTTCCATTTAACCTAAGAACAGTAAATGCTAACATAGAGATCAGGAAGACAGATTGAATAGTGGCACAGTTAATATTCTGAAGTGATGAAATTGCCCTATGCCTTGTTTTATATGGTGAATATAGAAGTGTGTATAATTGTCGCAACTTACTTTACCGAATACTTTAAGATCTGTGCATTTAATTGTATATTAATTATATGTAAATACAAAAAATAAAACACCACTGACACAATTTAGAAAAATATTCACTGGCAAGGGTTGAATTGTTCCCACCCCTGCCAATGATATGTTGAAGTCCAATCCTCCAGTATCTCAGAATGTGATCTCACATGTAAATAGAAAAGTTGCAGATGTAATTAGCTAATTTAAGATGAGATAATATTGAAATAGGATTGATCTTTAATGCAATATGACTGTGGCCTTATAAGAAGAAAAAAATTTGAACACAGAGGAAAATACACACAGGAAGTTAGTCTTGAAAAGATGGAGGCAGAAACTGGACTTATTTTACTATATGACATGCACTGCAAGAAGCTGGATGAGATAAGGACAGATCCTCCTTTAGAGGCTTTGGGAGCAGCTTCTGCCAACTCCTTACCTCAGACTTCTAGTATCCAGAACTGTGAGACAATATATTTTGGTCCTTAGAAGCCACTCAGTTTGTGGTACTTTGTTGCAGCAACCCAGGGAAACTAATATACATACTGCTAAAAAAAACTCCATTTCTTGAAATTTCACTAGGGAATAACATCAACATATGGGTTCAAAAAAAAAAAATTCTAAACTCTTTTTAAAAATATTGGCAGAAACAATCCTCCATTCATTTTATGAAAACAGTGGAAAAACTGATACCAAAAGCTGACAATAACATTACAAGAAAATAAAATTATAGATTGTTAGCACTCATATACTGAGATGTAAAAGCTCTAAAAAAATAAAAAATAAAAAATTCACAAATGAAATCAAGCAATACATATATATGAGAACATCATGACCAAGTTGAATTTATTCCAAGAATGCAATGTTCAATATTAAAATATTAACCAATGCAGTCAAAAACATTAATAAAATACAGGAAAAAGTTATGTAATAATTTCCATAAGTACAGAAAAAGCATTTGAAAAAATGTCTAAATTTTCATCTGTTATAGTATTTAACAAACTAGATATAGAAAGGAACTTCCTTGATGCATAAAAGGGCATCTTCAAAAAATTTACAGCTAATATTCTACTTGATGTTAGAATATTCATTAAAAGGAAACAAAGGATATCACACTTACCACTGTTATTCAACATTTTACTAGAGATACTAATCAGTGCTATGGGCAGCAAAAAGATTAAAAAAGCATAAAAATTAGATGAAGAAGAAGGCTGGGCACAGTGGCTCACGCCTGTAATCCCAGCTACTTGGGAGGCTGAGGCAGGTGGATCACTTGAAGTCAGGGACCAAGACCATCCTGGTCAACATGGTGAAACCCTGTCTCTACTATAAATTAACCAGGCATGGTGGCAAGTGCCTGTAATCCCAGCTAATTGGGAGACTGAGGCAGGAGAATCACTTGAACCTGGGAGAGGGAGGTTGCAGTGAGCCAAGATTGCACCATTGCACTCCATCCTGGGACACAGAGTGAGACTCTGACTCAATAATAAAAATAAGAATAATGCATACTGCATACTGTTTGCATTTTCATACAGCATGCTTGATTATATAAAACCTCAGGTATCTTTAAAAGAAATCTACTAGAACTGATAAATAATTTAGTAAGTTTACAGTATATAAAGTCAATATGTGTACATATTTTTAATTCTAGCAACAAATAATTGGAAAATAAAATTTTAAAACTTTATTGTATACCAGAATTAAAAACATAAAATAGGGGTATGGTACACACAAATGTGTAAGACCTGTATACTAGAACAACAAAAATTTTGGAGAAAAAGTAAAAACATCCAAATAAAAATAGAGGACTACAACATATAAATTAATTGGAATACTTAATATTGTAAAGATGTCAATCTTTTCCAAAATTATCTGCAAATTCAAAAATATTTCAATAAATATAATGGCAGGTGTTATCTGTTTAAAAATGACAATCTCAAAAGCAAGCAGAAGACAAGAAATAGCTAAGATCAGAGCAGAACTGAAGGAGATAGTGACACCAAAAACTCTTCAAAAAATCAATAAATCCAGGAGGTAGTTTTTTGAAAAGATCAACAAAATAGGCAGACTGCTAGCTAGACTAAAAAAAAAAAAAGAGAGAGAGAAGAATCGAATAGACACAATAAAAAACGATAAAGGGGAAATCACCACCAATTCCTCAGAAATACAAAGTACCATCAGAGATTACTATAAATAGCTCTATGCACATAAACCAGTAAATCTGGAAGAAATGGATAAATTCCTGGACACTTGCACACTCCCAAGACTAAACTAGGAAGAAGTTGAAACCCTGAATAGACCAATGACAATGGCTGAAGTTGAGGCAGCAATTAATAGCCTACCAACCAAAAAAAGTCCAGGTCCAGATGGGTTAACACCCAAATTCTACCAGATGTATGAAGAAGAGCTGGTACCATTCCTTTTGAAACTATTCCAAACAATACAAAAAGGGGGAATCCTCCCTAACTCTATGAGACCAACATCATCCTGATACCAAAACCTGGCAGAGATACAACTAAAAAAGAAAACTACAGGCCAATATCCATGATGACAATTGATGCAAAAATCTTCAATAAATATTAGCAAACCAAAGCCAACAGCACATCAAAAAGCTAATCCACCAAATCAAGTAAGCTTCATCCAGGGGATGCAGGGCTGGTTCAACATATGCAAGCCTATAAATGTAATTCACCACATAAACAGAACCAAAGACAAAAATCACATGATTATCTCAATTGATGTAGAGAAGACCTTCTACAAAATTCAACAGTCCTTTACGCTAAAAACCCTCAATAAACTAGGTATCAATGGAACGTATCTCAAAATAACAAAAGTTCTTTATGACAAACCCCCACAGCCAATATCATACTGAATGGACAAAAATTAGAAGCATTCCCTTTAAAAACTGGCACTAGACAAGGATGCCCTCTCTCGCCACTCCAATTCAATATAGTACTGGAAGTTCTAGCCAGAGCAATTAGGCAAGAAAAAGACATAAAGGGCATTCAATTAGGAAAAGAAGAAGTCAAATTGTCCCTATTTGCAGATAACATAATTGTATATTTAGAAGACCCCACTGTCTCAGCCCAAAATCTCTTTAAGTTGATAAGCAGCTTCAGCAAAGTTTCAGGATACAAAATCAATGTGCAGAGGGGTCAGATCCAAGACGGCTGAATAGCAACAGCTCTGGAGTGCAGTTCCCAGTGAGAACAATGCAGAGGGTGAGTGATCACTGCATTTCCATATGAGTTATTACTGCCCACAGACCAGGAGATTCCCAGGCTGAAAAGTGCCACAAGTTTCCAGCAAGGCTGTCTCAGCCTGCGCAGTGGGTCTCCACACAAAAACTCACACAAATCTGGGTGGCCATTTCAACTGGTGCCTGGAATGCCTGGGACACAGAGCTTTCCCATTCAACTGAAAAAAAAAGAGGGGCTAAAACAGGGAACCAGGTGATCTGTCTCAGCGGCTCCCACCCCCACAAAGACCAGAAATCTGAAATGTGCTGGATTGAGAGTTTTGCAGCAAGTGCAGCTGGAACTGGGACGGTACAGCTCTGTGAGGGGAAGAATGTCCACCATTACCCTACCGAGGCAGTTCGCCATTACAGAGGCAGTCCACCATTACCGAGGTGGTCCACCATTACAGAGGCAATCCGCCATTACTGAGGCATTCTGCCAATACAGAGGCAGTCTGCCATTAACTGAGGCGGTTCTAACTATACCTCTATAAACAAAACCACAAGGAAATTCACACAGCAGCTGGGCAGAGCGCACGGCAGCTCAGCAATGCCTCTGGTGGCAGACTGTGACTAGGCTACATCCTTGCTGGGCAGGGCTTCTCTGAAAAAAGGCAGCAGCACATCAGAAACTTATAAATAAAGCTCCAGCTTCCCAGGACAGAACACCTGGGAAAAAAGGCGGTTATGAGTTCTGCTGCAGCAAACTTAAATGTACATGCCCAGCAGCTCTGAAAGGAACAATGGAACTCACACCTCAGTACTTGAGCTCCTATAAGGGACAGATTGTTTCCTCAAACAGCTCCCTGACCCCCATATATCAAAACAGTCACCTCATAAAGAAGAGCTCAGGCTGACATCTGGTGGGTTTTCTACTGGGACAAATATAACAGAAGAAGAAACTGGCAGCAACTCTTACTATTCTGCAGCTGCCACAGGTGATCCCCAGGTGAGCAGGGTCTGGAGTGGACCTCCAGCAGTCTTACATCAGAGGGGCCTGACTGTTAGAAGGAAAACTAAAAAAAAACAGCAAGAAATGACTTCATAATCAACAAAAAGGTCATCCACTCAGATACCCCATCCAAAAGTCACCAACTACAAAGACCACGGGTAGATAAATCCACAAAGATGGAAAGAAACCAGTGCAAAAAGGACAAAAACACCCAAAACCAGAACACCTCTCAGCCTCCAAGGGATCACAACTCATCACCAGCAAAGGAACAAAACTGGATGGAGAATGAGTCTAACGAATTGACCAAAACAGGCTTCAGAAGGTAATAATGAACTTCTCTGAGCTAAAAGAACATGCTTTACCCAATGCAAAGAAGCTAAGAATCTTGAAAAAAGGTTGATGAAATGCTAAAGAGAATAAACAGCTTAGAGAAGAATATAAATGACTTAATGGAGCTGAAAAACACAGCATGAGAACTTCATGAAGCATTCACAAGTTTCAATAGCTGAATCAACCAAGCAGAAGAAAGGATATCAGAGACTGAATATCAATTCAATGAAATAAAATGAGAAGGCAAGATTAGAGAAAAAAGAGTGAAAAGAAATGAACAAAGCCTCCAAGAAATTTGGGATTATGTGAAAAGACCTAATCTATGTTTGACAGGTGTACCTGAATGTGATGGAGAGAATGAATCCAAGCTGGGAAACATTCTTCAGGATATTATTCAAGAGAACATCCCCAACCTAGCAAGGCTGGCCAATATTCAAATCCAGGAAATGCAGAGAACACCACAAAGATATTCCTCAAGAAGAGCAACTCCAAGGCCTATAATTATTAGATTCACCAGGGTTGAAATGAAGGAAAAAATGCTAAGGGCAGCCAGAGAGAAAGGTTGGGTTACTCACAAAGGGAAGCCCATCAGACTCACAGCAGACCACTTGGCAGAACCCCTACAAACCAAAAGAGAGTGGGAATCAATATTCAACATTCTTAAGGAAAAGAACTTTCAACATAGAATTTTTATATCCAGCCAAACTAAGCTTCACAAGCAAAGGAGAAATAAAATCCTTTATGAAGAAGCAATTGCTCAGAGATTTCATCACCACCAGTCCTGCTTTACAAGAGTTCCTGAAAGAAGCACTAAACATAGAAAGGAACAACCAGTACCAGCCACTCCAAAAATGTACCAAATGGTAAAGAGCATCAACACAATTAAGAAACTGTGTTAACTAATGGGCAAAACATCCAGCTAGCATCAGAACAGCAGGATCAAATTCACACATAACAATATTAACCTTAAATGTAAATGGGCTAAATGCCCCAATCAAAAGACACAGACTGGCAAATTGGATAAAAAGCCAAAACTCATCAGTGTGCTGTATCCAGGAATCACATCTCACATGCAAGGACACACACAGGCTCAAATTAAAGGGATGGAGGAAGATTTACCAAGCAAAAAAAGCAGGATTTACAATCCTAGTCTCTGATAAAATAGACTTTAAACCAACAAAGATCAAAAGAGACAAAGAAGGGCATTACATGATGGCAAAAGGATCAATGCAATGAGAAGAGCTAATGATCCTAAATATATATGCACCCAATACAGGAGCACCCAGATACATAAAGAAAGTTTTTAACAACCTACAGAGAGACTTAGACTCCCAGACAATAATAGTCGGAGACTTTGACACTCCACTGTCAACATTAGACAGATCAATGAGACAGAAAATTAACAAGGATATCCAGGACTTGAACTCAGATCTGGACCAAGCAAGCCTAATAGACATTTACAGAACTCTCCACCCCAAATCCACAGAATATACATTCTACTCAGCACCACATCACACCTCCTTTAAAATTGACCACATAATTGGAAGTAAATCACTCCTCAGATAATGCAAAGAATGGAAATCACAACAAACAGTCTCTAAGACCACAGCACAATCAAATTAGAGCTCAGAATTAAGAAACTAACTCAGAACCACACAGCTTCATGGAAACTGAACAACTAGCTCTTGAATATTGACAGGATAAACAATGAAATGAAGGCAGAAATAAAGATGTTCTTTTAAACCAACAAGAACAAAGACACAACATATCAGAATCTCTGGGACACATTTAAATCAGTGTCTAGAGGAAAATTTACAGCAATAAATGCCCACATGAGAAGCAAGGAAAGATATAAAATCGAGACCCTATAATCAAAATTGAAAGAGCTGGAGAAGCAAGATCAAAAACACTCAAAAGCTAGCAGGAGACAAGAAATAACTAAGATCAGAGCAGAACTCCAGGAGACAGAGACATACAAGAAAAAAATCTTCAAAAAATTCAATAAATCCAGGAGCTGTTTTTCTGAAAAGATCAACAAAATAGACAGACTGCTAGCCAGATTAATAAAAAGAAACGGAAGAATAATCAAATAAATGCAATAAAAAATGATGAATGTGGAATCACCACTGATTCCACAGAAATACAAAGTACCATCAGAGATTACTACAAACAACTCTATGCACATAAACCAGTATACCTGGAATAAATGGATAAATTCATAGACACTTGCATCCTTCCAAGCTTAAACCAGGGAGAAGTTGAAACCCTGAATAGACCAATAAGAAGGGCTAAAGTTGAGGCAGCAATTAATAGCCTACCAAACAAAAAAAGCCCAGGTCCAGTTGGGTTCACAGCTGAATTCTACCAGACATACAAAGAGGAGCTGGTATCGTACCTTCTGAAACTACTCCAAACAATGCAAAAAGAGGGAATCCTTCCCAAATCATCTTATGAGACCAACATCATCCTGATATCAAAACCCGGCAGAGACTCAATAACAACAAAAAAACTTCAGGCCAATATCCATGATAAACTTGGATGCAAAAATCTTCAATAAAATACTGGCAAACTGATTGCAACAGCGCATCAAAAAGCTTATCCATCACGATCAAGTAGGCTTCATCCTGGGGATGCAAGGCTGGTTCAACATATACAAGTCTATAAACATAATTCACCACATAATCAGAACCAAAGACAAAAACCACATGATTATCTCAATAGATATAGAGAAGGTCTTCTACAAAATTCAACAATCCTTTATGCTAAAAACTCTCAGTAAACTAGGTATTGATGGAACGTATCTCAAAAGAATAAAAGCTATTTATGATAAACCCACAGCCAATATCATACTGAATGGGCAAAAACTGGAAGCATTCCCTTTGAAATCTGGCACTAGACAAGGATGCCCTCTCTCACCACTTCTATTCAATATAGTATTGGAAGTTCTAGCCAGAGCAATCAGGCAAGAAAAAGAAATAAAGGGTATTCAATTAGGAAAGAAGGAAGTCAAATTGTCTCTATTTGCAGATGACATGTTTGTATATTTAGAAGACCCCATCATCTCAGCCCAAAAGCTCCTGAAACTGAGAAGCAACTTCAGCAAAGTCTCAGGATACAAAATCAATGTGCACAAATCACAAACATTCCTATAAACCAATAACAGACTTAAAGAGAGCCAAATCAAGAACGAACACCCATTCACAATTGCTACAAAGAGAATAAAATACCTAGGAATACAACTAACAAAGGAGGTAAAAGATCTCTTCAAGGAGAACTACAAACCACTGCTCAAGGAAATAAGAGAGGACACAAACAGATGGAAAAACATTCCATGCTCATGGTTAGTAAGAATCAATATTGTGAAAATGGCCATACTGCCCAAAGTAATTTATAGATTCAATGCTATCCCCATCAAGCTACCTGTGACACTCTTCACAGAACTGGAAAAACCACTTTAAACTTCATATGAAACCAAAAGAGAGCCCATATAGCCCAGACAATTCTAAGCAAAAAGAACAAAGCTGGAGTCATCATGCTACCTGACTTCACACTATACTACAAGGCGACAGTAATCAAAACAGCATGGTACTGGTACCAAAACAGAGATATAGACTAATGGAATAGAACAGAGGACTCAGAGGCAACGCCACATACCTACAACCATCTGATCTTTGACAAACCTGACAAAAACAAGCAATGAGGAAATGTTCCCTGTTTAATAAATGGTGTTGGGAAAACTGGCTAGCCATGTGTAGAAAGCAGAAACTGGACCCTTTTCTGACACTTTACACTAAAATTAACTCCAAATGGATTAAAGACTTAAACATAAGGCCTAACACCATAAAAGAACCTAGAAGAAAACCTAGGCAACACCGTTCAGGACATAGGCATAGGCAAGGACTTCATGACTAAAACAGCAAAAGCACTGGCAACAAAAGCCAAAATAGAGAAATGGGATCTAACTAAACTCCAGAGCTTCTACACAGCAAAAGAAACAATCATTAGGGTGAACTGGAGACCAACAGAATGGGAAAAAATTTTTGCAGTCTACCCATCTGACAAAGGGCTAATATCCAGAATCTACAAAGAACTAAAGCAGATTTACAAGAAAAAAACAAACAAACCAATTCAAAAGTGGGTGAAGGACACGAACAGATACTTTTCAAAAGAAGACATATATGAAGCCAACAAACCTATGAAAAAAATGCTCATCATCACTGATTATTAGAGAAATGCAAATCAAAACCACATTGAGATACCCTCTCATGCCAGTTAGAATGGCAATCATTAAAAAATCTGGAGACAACAGATGCATGAGAGGATGTGGAGAAATAGGAACACTTTTACACTGTTGGTGGGAGTGTAAATTAATTCAACCATTGTGGAAGACAGTGTGGCAATTCCTCAAGGGCCTAGAAATAGAAATTCCATTTGACCCAGCAATCCTATTACTGGGTGTATATCCAAAGGATTATAAATCATTCTATTATAAAGACACATCTATATGTATGTTCACTGTAGCACTGTTTACAATAGCAAAGACCTGGAACCAAGCCAAATGCCCATTGATGATAGACTGGACAAGGAAAACGTGGCACATATATACCATGGAATACTCTGCAGCCATAAAAACAATGAGTTGTGTCCTTTGTAGGGACATGGATGAATCTGGAAACCATCATTCTCAGCAAACTGACACAAACACAGAAAAACAAACACTGCTGTTCTCACTCATAGGTGGGTGTTGAACAATGAGAACACAGAGACACAGAGAGGGGAGCATCACCCACTGGTATCTGTTGGTGGGAAATAGAGGAGGGATAGTGGGTGGTAGGGAGTCTGAGGAGGGATAAAGGGGGAGAAATGCCAGATATAGGTGATGGGGGGATGGAAGCAACAAACCACATTGCCATGTATGTACCTATGCAACAATCCTGCATGTTTTGCACATATACACCAGAACCTAAAGTGCAATTATATATATATATACACATATTTATATATATAACTATTTATATATAAATATATATATTTATATTTATATAAAAATAGTTATATATATAAATATGTATATATTTATATAAAAATATATATTTACATATAAATATGTATATATTTATATAAAAATATATATACATATAAATATGTATATATCTACATATATATTTTTATATGTAAATATTTATAAATATATATATATATATAATCAATGTGCAGAAATCACAAGTATTCCTCTATACATGAACAACAGACAGCCAAATCATGAATGAACTCTGACTTACAATTCCTACAAAAAGAATAAAATACCTAGGAATACAACTAACAAAGGATGTAAAAGACCTCTTCAAGGAGAACTACAAACCACTGATCAAGGAAATAAGAGAGGACACAAATAGATGGAAAAACACTCCATGCTCATGGTTAGTAAGAATCAATATTGTGAAATTGATCATACTGCCCAAAGTAATTTATAGTTTTAACGCTATCCCCATTAAACTACCAATGACCTTCCTCACAGAACTGGAAAAAAAAAAAAAAACTCTTTAAACTTCATATGGAACCAAAAGAGAGCCAACATAGCCAAGACAATCCTAGCAAAAAGAACAAAGCTGGAGGCATCACGCTACCTGACTTGAAACTATACTACAAGGTGACAGTAATCAAAACAGCATGGTACTGATACCAAAACAGAGATATAGAGTAATGGAAGAGAACAGAGGACTCAGAGGCAACGCCACACATCTACACACATCTGATCTTTGACAAACCAGATAAAAACAAACGATGTGGAAATGATTCCCTGTTTAATAAATGATGTTGGAAAAACTGGCTAGCCATATGCAGGAAGCTAAAACTGGACCCCTTCTTTACATCTTATACAAAAATTAACTCCAGATGGACTAAAGATTTAAACATAGAGCTAACACCATAAAAACCCTAGAAGAAAACCTAGGCAACACCATTCAGGACATAGGCATAGGCAAGGATGTCATGACTAAAACACCAAAATCACTGGCAACAAAAGCAAAAATAGACATTGGGATCTAATTCAACTTAAGAGCTTCTGCACAGCAAAAGAAGCAATCATTAGAGTGAACTAGTAACCAACAGAATGTGAAAAAATTTTACAATTTACCCATTTGACTAATATCCAGAATCTACATAGAACCAAAGCAGATTTACAAGAAACAAACCAACCAACCCATTCGAAAGTGGGCAAAGGAGATGAACACTTTTCAAAAGAAACTGTTTTATGTGGCCAAGAAACATGAAAAAAATGCTTGTCATTAGATAAATGCAAATCAAAACCACATTGAGATACCATCTCACTTCAGTTAGAATGGCGATCATTAACAAATCAGGAGACAACAGATGCTGGAGAGGATGTAGAGAAAAAGGAACACTTTTACACTGTTGGTGGGAGTGTAAATTCATTCAACCATTATGGAAGACTGTGGTGATTCCTCAAGGATCTAGAAATGTTAATTCCATTTGACCTAGCAATTCCATTACTGGGTATATACCCAAATGATTATAAATCGTTCTATTATAAAGACACATGCACACTTATGTTCACTGGGGCACTGTTTACAATAGCAAAGACCTGGAACCAACCCAAATGCCCATCAATTGTAGACTGGACAAAGAAGATGTGGCACATATACACCATGGAATACTGTGCAGCCATAGAAAATGACAAGTTTGTGTCCTTTGTAGAGACATGGATGCATCTAGAAACCATCATTCTCAGCAAACTGACACAAGAACAGAAAACCAAATACCACATGTTTTCACTCATAGGCAGATGACAAACAATGAGAACACTTGGGCACAGGGAAGGGAACAACACTCACTGGGGAAGGTGGGAAGGTGGAGGGGAGGGGAGGGACAGAGTGCAGCAGGGAGGTTGGGGAGGGATAACACCAGGAAAATGCATGATTTAGGTGATGAGGGGGAAGACAGCAAACCACCATGGCATGTATGTACCTATGCAACAATCCTGCAGGATGCAGGATGTGCACATGTACCCCAGAACCCAAAGTACAGTTAAAAAATAAAGAAAAAAAATGACAATCTGATTATAAAATTTATATGAAAATGCAAAAGGACATAAATAGCTGAAAAACTTTGACAAAGAAGAGAAAACTTGTAAAATTTTACAGCATAGAAGACTTATTTTAAAATCACAATAAACCATAGAGTGTGGCATTGACCTAAGAAGAGACAAGCAGATCAGTGGACATTTATAAAAATGCCTAGACATAGACCTACACATATATTGTCAATTCAGCTTTACTCAAATTAACAGGAAAATTATAGTAATTTTAACAAATGGTGCTGAGAACTCAGAAAGTGTTTGTGAGAAAAAAAGAGACCATAATGATATTGTTCCACACCTTTCTAAAGAATTATTTTGAGATAGATCAGAAATCTAAACAAAAGCTAGAGTATAAATCTTCTAGGAAAAAAAAAAAACAAAAGTATCTTAACAAAGTAATGAGTTGCCAAATATTTTGCAACTTGGGGTACCAAATATTTCTTAAGACACAAATACTGAATTTATTAAGAAATTGATAAATCATACTTTTTTTGAAATTAAAAAACCAAACTCTTCAAAAAACATAATGAGAGAAATGAAATGGCAAACCACAGATTTGGGGAAAATAGTTTCAATGCTTATATTTAACAGTTACTTCTAAGCAGAATTTATAAAGTGCTCCTACAGTTTAATGATTATAAAAATCCAGTTATTATTTAAAAAGACATTAACAGATATTTCTCTCAAGAGGATATACAGATAGCCACAAAGCACATAAAACTCTCCACATAAGTAACTATCAAGTAAATGCAAATTAAAATCACAATGAGAATGACTAAAATATAAAATAGCGACAATATCATATGTTCATCAGGATGGAGAGCAACTGAAATTCTCAAACATTTTGAAGGATATATAAAATGATACGACCACTCTGGGAAAAGGTATGACTTTTTAAAAATAGAAATAAGTATACATCTAGTGATATATTTTATAAGATATATGCTTATTTTAATAAGAAAGAATATTTTAATAAGTAAGATGAAAATAAGATGTATACATATTTTAATAAGAAAGTAAAAGGAATAAAAACACAAAAGGAATGAAAATTTTTGTCCATTAAAATCTTCTGCAAGAATATTTACAACAACGTTGTTTATAATTTAAACACTGGAAACAGCTCAAATGCTCATGAAAAAGGGAATAAATTACTAAGTTGTGCTATCCATATGATGCAATATATTCACCAATAAAGAGTAATGGAGTGCTGGATCACAAAAGAATATAATGAATTTCACATATTAAGTGAAAGAAGCCAGATACAAAAATTATGTTCTTCAAGGAATATGAAGTTCTGAAACAGGCAAAACTAAGCTATGATGATAGAAATCAGAAGAGTAATGTCTAGATGCAACATGTGAGGATTTACTGGAAATCCCTGCAGGGTATTAACTGGTTTGATGTAAATGTCTCATATCTTAAAAGGAATGAAGATCTTATGAGTGAATACATTTATCAAACCTTGATGAAATAAACACTTAAAGTCTGGGCATTTTATTGAATTTGAATTTTACCAGATTTTAAAAATTAAATTAAAAATAAAATGACACTGGCTCAAGCATTCCACTTCACTGACTTTCTTTTTCAGTGCCAAGCAAATATAAATACAAAGAGTTTAAAGAGTCTAGAAGTCCAAAGTTCTGAAAAATGACAAAAGTTCATAAGAAGTTACTCCATTATATCCGAAACCCAAAGGGGGTGTTTTCTGCTATAATGTGTTTTATAATGACTTATTTTTTTTTCCCTAAAAGATCCACTTTTGAGCCTATAATGTTTGTACCTGAGAGAGAATGAAAATAGGGAGAATATCCACTGTTTTCAAATAGAAAAAGGGTTTTAATTGCTGAAACCACTGAAATATCATTTTAGAAGGGAGAAATTACAAGGAATACAATGACATTCTTGTTTTTATTTCTTTTTCTGTCTTTTTCTTGTATACTAAAAGGATACACCTCGAGTGTATCGGGGTGATATGGCTTGGCTGTGTCCTCACCCAAATCTCATCTTGAATTGTAGCTCCCATAATTCCCATCTGTCATGGGAGGGACCTGGTGGGAGGTAATTGAGTCACAGGGATGGTGATGTTCTGCTTTCCTGTGCTGTTCTCATGATAGTAAATGAGATCACGAGATCTGATAATTTTAAAAAGGGGAGTTCTCCTACACAAGCTCTCTCTTGCTTGCTGTCATGTAAGACATGACTTTGCTCCTCATTCACCTTCTGCCATGATTGTGAGGCCTCCCAGCCATATGGAACTGTGAGTCAATTAAACCTCTTTCCTTTATAAATTACCCAGTCTCAGGTATATCTTTATTAGCAGCATGAGAACAGACTAGTACACAGGGTAAATTGACTGAATTGCACTCATGATAGCTTTTGAAATTCAGTCTTACTATATAGTGCTTTTATATACATTATCTTACTTCAGATTTACAACAAATGTATAAAGTTTAAGCATCTTTATTTTACAAATAAAGACACTAAGGTTTATGTGATTCACCTGGTGACCGAAGTAACACTACAGTTTAAGGTTAATGTTGTTGCTAATCGTGCAACATGCATGGGCAAAATTTTGTAAGACACCATCTTTAAGAAATTCAGAACCCATAAGTGTCTACAAATTGCCTAGTACGGAAATTCAACAGATCAACTGTGTCCAGAAATTATTCTCAAGAATCTAGAGTTAGTAATAAAGTTTTAATGTATTTATCATATAAATCTGAAAACACTTTTTTCCTTAATCGGCCATTCAATTGAAAATAGTGTATGCTAGGTATCACCAAGGATGGTTCAACATATGCAAATCAATAAATTAACCACATAAACAAATAAAAGCAAAAATCATATGATCATCTCAATAGAAGCAGCAAAAGCATTTGATGAAATTCAGCATCCTTTCATAATCAAAATCCTCAACAAACTAGTCATCAAAGAACATACCTCAAAATAATAAAAGCCTTATATGACAAATCCACAGCCAACATACTAAACAGGGAAAAGTTGAAAGAATTCCCCCTAAGAACTAGAACAAGATAAGGATGCACATTCATCACTCCTACTTTACATACTAGTGGAAGTTCTAGCTAGAGCAATTAGGTAACAGAAAGAAACAAAAGGCATTGAAATTGAGAAAGAGCAAGTCACATTATCTGTTTGCTAATAATATGATCTCATACTTAGAAAACCCTAACTACTTCTTTAAACAAATTCCTAGATGAATGACTTCAGTAAATTTTTAGAATACAAAATCATTGTACAATCAGTAGCAGTTCTATGCAACAATAAAGATCAAGCTGATAACCAAATCAATAACTCAGTCCCACTTATAATAGCTACAGAAAATAAAAATTGAAACACCTTGGAGTACATTTGACCAAAGAGGTGAAAAAAGTCTCCAAGGAGAACTGTAAGACACTGATAAAAGAAATTGTAGGTGACAAAAACAAACGGAAAAATACTTTATGCTCATGGATAGAAAGAACTAATATTATTTTAAAAAAATATGCTTTCCAAAGTAATCTACAGAGTCAATGAAATTTCTATCAAAATACCAATACCAATATTATTTTTCACAGGATTAGAAAAAAAGAAAACCTAAAGTCCATATAGAATGGAAAAGAACTTAAATAGCCAAAGGAATCCTAAGCAAAAAGAACACATCTTGGGACATGACATTACCTGACTCCAAATTATACAAGGCTACAGTAACTGAAACAGCTTGGTACTGGTATAAAAATAGACACATAGATCTTTGGAACAGAATAGATAATCCAGGAGTAAAGCCAAACACCTAAAACCAAATGATCTTCAACAAAGTCAATAAAAATATGAACTGGGGAAAGGACACCATAAATGCTACTGGAAAAATTGAATAACCATTTGCAAAAAAAATGAAATTGGACTTTTCTTCTTACTATATACAATAATTAACTCAAGATAGATTAAAAACTTCTATGTAAGACCTGAAACTATAAAATATCTTAGAAGACTACCTAGAAAAGTCTCTTCTGGACATTGGTCAAAGCAAAGAACTTATGACTAAGACCTCAAAAGCAATTGTGAAAAAATTGAAAAATGGGACCTAATTAAACTAAACAGTTTCTCTATAGCAGAAATAGCCATCAGAGTAAACAGATGACCTACAGAAAAGGAAAAAATATTTGCAAACTATCCATCTGACAAAGAATTAGTATCCAAAATCTACAAGCAACTCAAGCAAGTCAACAAGAAGAACAAATATTCTCATTAATAAGTGGACAAAAAAAGGCAGACATTCTCAAAAGAAGACATACAAGCAGCCAACAACTATATTAAAAATGCTAATCATCACTTATAATCAGAGAAATGCAAATTAAAACCATAATGAGATATCAGCTAACACCAGTCAGAATAGCTATTATTAAAAATTCAAAAAAAACAACATATTGGTGAGGATGTAGAGAAAGGGAATACTTATACACTGTTGGAGGGGATGCAAATTACTACAGCCCCTGTGAAAAACTATGGAGATTTCTCAAAGAAAAAAAAATAGAAGTACTGGCTAGCCATGTGCAGAAAGCAGAAACTGGACCCCTTCCTGACACCTTACACTAAAATTAACTCCAGATGGATTAAAGACTTAAACATAAGACCTAACACCATAAAACCCTAGAAGAAAATCTAGGCAAAACCATTCA